>JASTWK010000485.1:35000-133495 GCA_030770225.1 Temnothorax unifasciatus | reverse complement strand
GTTTTTTTGTAATATTATAATTTTGTTAAAAAGAATTAAAGCTTGGGTTGGAACAAAAAGATCCTTGAATGGGAATACAAAGGGGATACGTAATACGTACTACTTAAGATTTATTTTTTAAAAGTAGTTGCGCAACAATCATTTTTCAAAGTATATATATTCTCTTTGCAATTGGCGCACTTTAAAGATTTCATTTTTTTTTTTAATATACATATTACTTTGGTTGAGTTAGGTACGCAATTTTGTGAATTATTTTGTTAGGTTTACATATCACTTGGGTTGAGTTAGGTACGCTATACATATTACTTTGGTTGAGTTAGGTACGCAATTTTGTGAATTATTTTGTTAGGTTTACATATAAATGTAACGCTAAAACAATCAATAACTAAAGAAAATTCTGCGAATAATTTTTTTATCTGAGCATCCTTATAATATATACTTATTTACAATTCTGACCATAAATGTAGGGGAGACCGGGGCTATTCGTGACACTTTTTTGTTTCAAATTTTTTTCTCGCTTCGTATAAATGCTTAAAAATTTTTTATTAGTGCGATGTAATCGTCCATCCTTCTAGTTTAAAAGAAAAAAAAAAAAGGTTTATCTCTCACGAGTCTCGAAATATATTAAGAAATGTATCGCTATGTCATGTGTCACGAATTGCCCCGGGGCCGGGGTAATTCGTGACAGGCCACGGGGTAATTCGTGACATTTTCTCTGGTTGAACAAACTATATGGATTTCTTTCGTTTTTGTAATTTTTATCTACTTTATATAGGACGGAGCAATTGGGTGTTGACAGCTAGAGGTTCCTTTCTATAACAAACAGTTTTTTATGTATCTAAAATTTTATATTTGTATGGTTTTAATTGGTGACCGTATATGTGTTATGTTTAAACGCGTACTCACATTAAGACAACCTTTATTATAAATTATATATTAAGAAAGACGTTTCTTTCAGGCAGCGTATATAAGCAATAAATAAGTGAAACACGACGGATATAATATACAATCAGACTAAAGAGAAACGTCATTGTAATGCACAAAATGTTATAAGTTTAACTCGGAAGCTACGCTGTTTTACAGTTAAGACAGAATTCGGTAGCCTGATAATATTATTTGTGTGAATTTATCTACATTTCTTTATTTCAATTAAAGCTAGAATAGAACAATTACGTTAAAATAGCGTTTCTCCCTAACTTGATTTTACATCATATCGGTCGTGTTTCACTTATCTATCATTCACTTATCACTAATCACAAATTTAGTCTAGACATTAATTGTTTGACATTACCATCACAGAAATTCGAGGTATAAAACATTCTCTCCCTATCTCTTTTTCTTTCCTCCTCCTACTCACTCTCACTTACAAAACTTCGCTCCATTACGGTTAACCGTCAATAAGTACATAATAGTATTAAGTAATACATAAAGTTGTAGTATTTTAATAATTATTACTTTTTTCTATTTTTAATCACATTATTTTTCTATGCAGACCAAGTACTTCAAGTTTAGCAGATAATACTATGGATCCTTCTGCAGAACGACAAAGTCAAGATACATCTGGTTTGCCTGTTCAATCATTTGAAGAAAGAACAGGCGCATTTAATGTGTAATTATTCGTTTTGCTTATTATACAATATAATAATAACTTGATATTTAAATATTAACTCTTTTGCAAAAAAATAATTTACAACGTTAATGTTTTAAATAATTCCATTTTTAATTGTTCCGTACTTCAATGCAGATCAAGCACTTCAAGTTCAACAGATCACAATATGGATCCCAATCTAGAACGTCAAATTCAGGAAATAGTTGATTTTGCTCTTTATATAATATTACACAATTATAATATCATATTATTGAAATATTTATTTTTCTGCAAAAGAATAACTTATAACGTTAATATTTTATATAATTTTATTTCTAATTGCAACATATTTCTATGCAGATCAAACACCTCAATTTCAATGGGTGTTGATACAAACCCTGCTGTAGAATGTCAAATTCAAGAATCATCTGATCTGCCCGTTCAATTATTTGGACAAACGAGAAAAAAAATAAGCGCATTTGATAAGTAATTATTTGTTTTGCTTATAACTTATATCACACAATGTAATGGTATCCAACTAGTTAAATATTAACCTTTCTGCACAAATATAACTTACAAATGTGACATATTTAATAATTACTTTCTCTTATTTACTTTTAATCACAACACATTCCTACACAGACCAAGCACTTCAAGTTCATCGGATTATAGTATGGATCCTACTGCAGAACGTCAAAGTGGAGAACTATCTGGTTTGCCAGTTCAATCACTTAAAGAAATGACAGAAGAAACAGGCGCGCTTGATAAGTAATTATTTGTTTTACTTATATCATACAGTATAGTAATATCTTGATATTTAAATATTTACTCTTTTGCAAAGTAATGATTTACAACGTTAATGTTTTAAATATTTTCTATTTCTATTTGCACCGTATACAATGCAGACCAAGCACTTCAAGTTTAGCGGATTATAGTGTGGATCCTTCTGCAGAACGTCAAAGTCAAGATACATATAATTTGCCCGTTCAATCATTTAAAGAAACGGCAGAAGAAACAGGCGAACTTAATGAGTAATTATGTGTTTTGCTTATGTCATACAATACAATAATATATTAATATTTAAATATTTAATTTTTTTCAAAGTAATGATTTACAACGTTAATATTTTAAACAATTCCGTTTCTAATTACTCCGTATTTCAATGCAGACCAAGCACTTCAATTATAATGGGTTTTGATACGAATTCTACTGCAGAATGTCAAAACCAAGAATTATCTGAGTTGCCCGTTCAATCATTTGAACAAACAAGAAAAGAAACAAGCGCACTTGATAAGTAACTATTTGTTTTGCTTATAACTTATATCACACAATGTAATGGTATCGCAACTAGTTAAATATTAACCTTTCTGCACAAATATAACTTACAACTGTGACATATTTAATAATTACTACCTCTTATTTACTTTTAATCACAACACATTCCTACACAGACCAAGCACTTCAAGTTCAGCAAATTATAGTATGGATCCCGCTGCAGAACGTCAAAG
Source organism: Temnothorax unifasciatus (assembly GCA_030770225.1). Classification (NCBI taxonomy): domain Eukaryota; kingdom Metazoa; phylum Arthropoda; class Insecta; order Hymenoptera; family Formicidae; genus Temnothorax; species Temnothorax unifasciatus. The sequence goes on along the minus strand of JASTWK010000485.1, from coordinate 130,399 downwards.
TGGAGAACTATCTGGTTTGCCCGTTCAATCATTTAAAGAAACGAGAGAAATAACAGGCACACTTGATGAGTAATTATTCCTTTTGCTTATATCATACAATATAATAATATCTTGATATTTAAATATTTACTCTTTTGCAAAAGATTAATTTACAATGTTAATATTTTAAATAATTTAATCTCTAATTGCTCCGTATTTCAATGCAGACCAAGCACTTCAAGTTCAATGGATTATAATACAAATCCCGCTGCAGAATGTCAAAGTCAGGAAATAGTTAATTTAGATCCCCAAACATGTGAACAATCGAGAAAAGGAGCAATGGCACGTGATTGGTAATTGTTTGTTTGTTTATATATAATACAATATAATGATATATCGTTGAAATATTTACTCTTCTGAAAAGAATAATTTATTATAGAATAATTTAACGTTATTATTTTATATAATTCCATTTCTAATTGCACCATATTTCGATTCTGACCAAGCATTTCAAGTTCTACGGGTTATGATAAGAATCCTTCTGCAAAACATTAAAATACTGCAGAAAAATACCTTTGCTTCTGTATTGTCCAAGTTTTCTCATTTGCAAATTCATATATCAAAAGTTTTATATTTTCATGGTTCTCATATAATTGTAAAAAAAGGAGTGATATCCGTATAAAACATACCTTTTTTAAAAAATAATAATAAAATGCGCCAGGTATACGTGCTTTATACACAATATTTATTTTAAAAAATTTTGATTTAATTTGGTCATACAATTATAATTGTTTTTCTTGCTGCAAAAACAATGATACCCGAAAGTTTGCATCAAACGAATAAAATAAATTCCCAGATAGCAACTGATCAAAATCGCGCAAACCTGTGATTGCTTACGATGCTGGCAACTTGCCACATCTGCTTTACATTTGCTTCAATTTGATGTCGAGTAATTTAATATTTGAAGCAACACGCAGGCAATATTGGATATATGTATTGCCAGCAATTTGTCGGCAAAAGAACAGCATCAAATTTACTTTGCGTTGCTAGCAATATAACAGCATTGTCTGATCCTATATGAATTATTACAGCAACATGACAGGTACAGCTCGAATTTTGAATCAGACGATTTTAGACCGCAGCATATAAGTTGCCAACATGTTGCTGGCAAGTTGTTGCATAAAATTGTTATATCGTGAAGGCATCAACTTGCCGACAAATGCAGACTTAGTTGCCACAATTCTGATAGCAACACATACTATGTTGTCGGCAACATGCCACAACAATGTAGACACGTTGCTGTCTGGGTCTTTAAGAAAATCAGATGTTACTACTAACTTGTTCTATTTACTTGATGCAAATTTCCGAATATTATTGTAAATATTTTGAAGAAACATCAGGTGTTACTAATTTATCATATTTACTTAGCGCAAAAATTCTGATTGTTTTTATAGTAAAAAACACAAATAAAATTATAACATCAAATATTATTTCAGAATTTTTTCCAATAATGAGTTCTATAGAGCACGTATATTTGATTATTGACGTTATTTACCTTTTCAGAAAAATGTAACTTTTGTATATCTGTATGTGATCTAGTAATTATATAAATTCGAACTACATATCCATGAACATACGTCCCAGTAAAAAAAAACCATACCTCTTTTTGACCTTTGTGAGAAATTCTGCAAGCGCTTTTTAAAGCGCTCACTGTATCACATTTACATAGTATCAAACGATTAATTTGTATTACAGGTCGGTTATAATAGCACCGAAAAAAAAACGCAGCAAGTTGTGGAATTGCGCAATTTGTAAAATAGAAATTCATATGCCTCGTCCATCGAACAGCACAGCAATAATGATAGAACATTTAAATAAACATGGAATATTTTTCAATAACGACACATTCACACTACCCGACGACTTGAGGCAATATTACTCGGAGTTACCGGGATATAAGGCAAAATGTAATGATTGCGGGAAAACAATGTTCTTCTTAACAAATATTGTACGTTTACGAAAACATTTAAGAAGTCATTCCACAAGAATCCTCAGTCGAGATGAGTAAGTACACATTCAAAAAATTATTAAAATATTAGACTATATATAAAATAAGTGCAATAAAACGATCAGCAGCTAAAGAAAAGACGCGAATACAAGTTTTTATCAGGTCATCCATGTAATATTTATTTACAATTTTGATCATAAATACGTTCTCAAATAGTAATAAAAATAATATTTCAATTATTTTGCATAATTTAAATAAATTTGAGTTGATTATTTCACGTTCTTTTATGCATCATAGATATAGACCGGAAATTTAAATTAGATGTCTATTTGGTTGACATTAACACTGTACAAATTCGAGACAGATATACAGAGTGTTTCTTAAGTAAGTAAACAAACTTGGAGGGGATATTCCTTGGCTTACTTGAAAAAGAAAAAATTCTCTAAACATGTGTCCTAAACTATTTCGTTTTTAAAATACAATTTGTCAAAATTGTAAAAAAAAACTGAAAACTTTGAAAATTTGGAAAACTTTTAAAGATGTTTCATTCAAATTTAGTATGCGTATATGCGATATCAAGAAATATGTATTTTCCAGTACCGACAAATTATTTTAAAAAATTATATATATGAAATAGGGGTAGAAAAGACTGAAGAATATAATAGAATTAGTAAAAATTGCTAATAATAAAGGGGTTATCGATTTCTGTTTAAAAAATCTACGTGATTGCTTTAATTTCCGCAAACTTTGAGATATCAAGCTTAATTTTTTTTTATAGATAGAGTATCATTAAAGTTAGATTGGTGTGTTGAATTTAACAAGGATCGGTGAAGGGATTACCAATTTCTGGCTATTTTTAGAAATGTCCGTGGTTGAATGCGAAAATACAACGCGATACAGAATTAGAAAAAATAATTTAAAAGTGTGCAAATTAGAAACTTGCACATTACTTCCGTGGAAAAATTAACTTACCGATTGAACAAAAAATAGAAATAAGAAATATCCACAATTAGTAGGGATCATGAGAGCAAGCGTGGCGTAGCAGACAGCGCACTGGTCTGATAAACCAAAGATCTCAGGTTCGTATTCAGTTCTGAATAGAACCAAAATAAATAAAATTGTATCGCTTGTCTCTCCTCCTCGACGGAGTGGCAGCCCGTCAAAAGTATCTTTTGCCTAGAAACCCTCTACCTTGCCGTTCGGATCCAGCGTTAAACTGTAAGTCCCATGTGCTTATGTACAACCTACGTGCGCACCACAAGCACATGACTTGGGGGAGGCCTAAGTCCGATTCAGACTGTTGCGCCATTGGATTGGATTGGATCATTTTAGTAAAAACATTAATTATTTAATTAATTTTTGTATTAGTATAACAGATATTAGTCGCAATAAAGCTTATCACAATAAAAAAAAAAGTGTACAAGTAGAAACTTGCACATTGCTTCCTCATAGTTTTTAAGTGTGCAAGTAGAAACTTGCATATTGCTTTCTCAAGCTTTTATTTTACTCGATGTATAATTATTAGTATTTATTTGTTTTGGCTTTCTCATAGAGGAAACTTTGTGAGCGAAGGTTTCTACTTGCACACTTAAAAACTATAAGGAAGCAATGTGTAGATTTCTACTTGCACACTTAAAAACTATGAGGAAGCAATGTGCAAGTTTCTACTTGCACACTTATTTTAATCTACCTGGGGCGTGTTTTTGACACCATGTGTTTTAAAGACAAAGTAGTTTAGAACACACGTTTATAAGATTATTTCTTTCTTAAAATAAGCCAAGAAATATCTCTTTCAAGTTTGTGTACTTAGAAAACACCCTGTATAAAATGTATAATATATATTATACCCAGTTCTTATAGGTATTCAAATTAAATAGCTCAATTTAATAAAATCTATATAGCACAACTCAAATCTGCCATCCACATATTACATAGATGATTAATAATTCATAAAAATTTTTATTAACCAACAATTAACGATTCTTTATCATTTGAATATACGTGTAGGTCAAATGTCAACTTAGTGTAGGATTAATAAATAAATACTTGTGGAGTCGGAGTAAATGATTATCGTTATATAAATATTTATTTTGATCAAAGTTATAAATTAGGCAAATAGTTATGACAAAAGCGATGCAATGAATATAAGTTATGACGGACAATACAAATATAAACTCTTAACTCTATCTCGTATCCCGATTACTCATATATAACTCGCTAAATGTCTCGTATCTCGGACAAACGTAACTCTGTCTTAATCTGATCACTCGCGCGACTCGTTAGTGAACGCGCGACGTTACTCAAAATGCTCTCTCCAATTGACTGTTAACGATCGGAGCGGTCGCCGCGCACGACTTCGCGAAGACGTTCGATACGCGATCCTCGATTATCGATTATCGACCGGGCGCGGAAAATAATCCCATAATAGTGATATTGATTATTCGTTACCCTTGAAATTATTATTATATATATAGCACCAACCTAATTTATTCTGACATATTCTACAATTCATGAGAACATTATTCTATCATTTTCGACCGTTTTAATTTGTAACCGTATTCGTCTTATGTTGAAACATGTACTCATATTAACCGCGTTAATTGCTATAGACGAAACTACTCGCGGACAACGATCGTCCGTCAGACGCTTCAGATGAGTTAATTCGTTTGTTTAGGAAATATAGTCAGACTCTCAGAAGTCAAATCGTAAGCATTTTAATGTTGCAATGTTGCCCTTTGTGTTGTTCTATGCTTTCAAATTTATCACACAGAAAAACAGTTCAAATACATTGGTATTTTTTCTTTACGCATTTCTTCCTCTTTTACTTCTTTTCTTACCTCAAATATCAAGAAAATAAAACATCAGTTGCTGTTGATTAAACAATATCGATTTTTAGTCATATTTGTAGTCAAATTATGAAAATTTGCTTGACAAACTTGCGGCCTAAGTTAACACCAAAGCGTCTGACAGGCAATATCGTCGCGCGAGTATTCTCCAAAGCAGTTAAAGGATTAAGGCAGTCTCTATTATAAATTATTTATTAGGAAAAACGTCTCTTTTAGTGACGTTACTCAAGAACGTCATTGTAACGTAAAAAAATCATAAGTTGAAGAGATACACCATTTTACGGTCAGGACAGAATTTTAGTAAAGTAATAAAATTATTCGTGTAAAGAGTGATCACAAATGTATATAAGCAAATGGCCCCATTTTTTTCGCATTTGATTTTGGTCATAAAATTACCAAACGAAAGGTCTCGTCAATCTGATTACAGATATGTCAGTCTCAAAGTGTACCTATTTACCGTTCTAGAGATATCGGGCTCCAAAAATTCCAAAACCAATAAATAGTGCCTGTTATGAACGTTCTCGGTAATGTCAATCTCGGGGTAGGATATCGGGTCAGTACAGAGAGAATAAAATCTTTATTGTCCTTTTGAGGAGACCGATAGCTTTCGTGGTTTCTGCGCTACTGGTTTCGTTGGGCGAGCGCTCCCCCCCTCTAGCTCGCGCCTTTTGTTTACACGCGCGATGCCCCGAGCGCATTTCTTCTATTTTTCCAGGGCAGCGCCACTGGCTAGTCAATTGAAAATTATGCGGGTAATGAGCTTTTCACAACACCTCCACGGAAATTCGATTTTCCATGCCTGTAGAGAGGGGCGAAAGCGGCCAATTTCACGCCAGGGCAGCATAGCGGGCGGAAAGTAATCACTTTCCTCCCTAGGGAGGAAAGTATAACAATTCGTGTGATTTGCCGCCCTTGTTTTTGGCTCGGCACCCGAATGCGTTTGACTAGCCAGTGTGGCGCCATTTATTGGTTTTGGAATTTTTGGATCTCGATATCTTTGGAACGGTAAATAGGTACACTCTGAGACTGACATATCTGTAATCAGTTTGACGACACCTTTCGTTTGATATGTACTTTATGACCAAAATCGAATGCGAAAAAGATGGGGCCGATCTTGTGATCACTCTTTATGTACATTTCTTTCAACTGCAACTAGAACAGATCAATTACGTTAAAACAGTTTTTCTCTTTAACTTAATTTTATATCATATCGGTCGTGTTTCACTTATTATCTACTAATCACAAATTCAGACATTAATTGTTTGATATTAGCATTACAGAAATTTGAGGTATAAAACATTCTCTCCCTATCTCTTTCTCTTTCTTCCTCTTTCTCATTCTCACTTACAAAACTTCACTCCATTGCGGTTAATCGCCAATAAGTACATAATAGCATTAATTAAGTAATACGTGCAATTGTAGTATTTTAATAATTATTCTTTCTTTTCTGTTTTTAATTACACCACTTTTTTTGCAGACCAAGCACTTCAAGTTTAGCGGATAACGGTATGGATCTTTCTGCAGGATGTCAAAGTCAAGATAATACATCTGGTTTGCCCAGTCAATCATTTAAAGAAACAACAGAAAAAACAGGCGCACTCAATGAGTAATTATTCGTTTTTCTTATATCACACAATATAATAATATCTCAATATTTAAATGTTTACTTTTGCGAGAGAGTAATTTACAACTTTAATATTTTAAATAATTTCCATTTACATATTTTCCATTTCTAATTGCATCGTATTTCAATGCAGTCGAAGCACTTTAACTTCGACGTGTTGTGTTATGGATCGTTCTGCAGAATGTCAAAGTCAAGGTACATCTGGTTTGTCCGATCAATCATTTAAAGAAACGACAGGAAAAACAGGCGTACATAATAAGTAATTATTCGTTTTTCTTATATCACACAATTTAATGATATCTTGATATTTAAATGTTTACTCTTTAATTGCGAAAGAGTAATTTACAACTTTAATATTTTAAATAATTTCCATTTACATATTTTCCATTTCTAATTGCACCGTATTTCAATGCAGATCAGGCACTTCAAGTTTAGCGGATAATGGTATGGATCCTTCTGCAGAACGTCAAAGTCAAGATACATCTGGTTTGCCCATTCAATCATTTAAAGAAACGACAGAAAAAACAGGCGCACTCAATGAGTAATTATTCGTTTTTCTTATATCATACAATATAATAATATCTTGATATTTAAATGTTTACTTTTTTGCGAGAGAGTAATTTACAGCTTTAATATTTTAAATAATTTCTATTTACATATTTTCTATTTCTAATTGCATCGTATTTCAATGCAGATCAGGCACTTCAAGTTTAGCGGATAATGGTATGGATCCTTCTGCAGAACGTCAAAGTCGAGATACATATAGTTTGCCCGTTCAATCTTTTAAAGAAACGACAGAAAAAACAGGCGCTCTTAACGAGTAATTATTCGTTTTGCTTATATCTTACAATATAATGATAACTTGATATTTAAATAGTTACTTTTTTTCAAAAAAACAACTTACAACTTTAATGTCTTAAATAATTCTATTTCTAATTGTACCGTATTTCAATGCAGATCAAGCACTTCAAGTTCAATGGATTTCAATACGAATCCTTCTGCAGAACGTCAAAGTCAGAAAACAGTTGATTTGGGTCCTCAAACGTGTGAACAATCGAGAAAGGAAACAAGGGCACGTGATAGGTAATTATTTGTTTTGCTTGTATCACAAAATATAATGACATATTATTATTAAAATATTTACTCTTTTGCAAAGGCTAATTTATAACGTTAATATATTTTATATAATTCCATTTTCAATTGCAACACATTTCGATGCAGACCAAGCATTTCAAGTTTAACGGGTTATGATACAATTCCTCTGCAGAACGTTAACATACTGCAGAATAATTGTTAGCTTCTGTATTGTCCGCGTTTTTCTATTTGTAAATTAATATATCAAAGGTTTTATATTCTATGGTTTTCATGTAATTGTAAAAAAGGAGTGATATCCGTACAAAACCTTCTTAAAAAAGTATAAATAAAATGCCCCAGGTATACGGGCTCCATACAAAATCTTTATTGAAAAAAATTTTGATCTAATTTTGACATATAATTTTATTTCTTGCTACTAAACAATGATACCCCAAAGTTTGCATCAAGTGAACAAGATAAATTAGTAACATCGAAAACTTTGTAAATAAAGTCTCTTTATTATACTTGTTGTATACGTGTTCTGAAAAAGAACACGTACCCAATAACTATAATAAAGAAACATTATTAGGAAAATCAGATGTTACTCCTAATTTATCTCATTCACTTGATGCAAACTTTCTGATGTCATTACAAATATTTCATAGAAACATCAGATGTAACTAATTTATCATATTATTGGCGCAAAAATACTGATATTATAGTTTTATAGTAAAAAAACACAAATAAAATTATAACATCAAATATTATTTAAAAATTTTTTTCCAATAATGAGTTAGTATAGAGCACATGTGGCATTGGCATTATTTACTCTTTTTAGAAAAATGTATAATAATATTTGTATATCTGTACATGATCTGGTAATTAGGAAAATTTAAATTATATATAAACATTTACATAGTATCAAACGATTAATCTGTATTACAGGTCGGTTATAATAGCACCGAAAAAAAAACGCAGCAAGTTGTGGAATTGCGCAATTTGTAAAATAGAAATTCATATGCCTCGTCCATCGAACAGCACAGCAATAATGATAGAACATTTAAATAAACATGGAATATTTTTCAATAACGACAAATTCACACTACCTGACGACTTGAGGCAATATTATTCGGAATTACCGGGATATAAAGCAAAATGTAATGATTGCGGGAAAACAATGTTCTTCTTAACAAATATTGTACGTTTACGAAAACATTTAAGAAGACATTCCACAAGAATCCTGAGTCGAGATAAGTAAGTACACATTCAAAAAATTAATAAAATACTAGAGACTAGAAAATAAATATAATAATTATAAAACAATCAATAGCTGAAAAAAATTGAGACAATGAAGGTTTTTATCGGGACACCCATGTAACACTTTTGCAATTTCGATCGTGAATGTGCCTCTCAAGTCGTAATAATAATCAAGTATTTCAATTATTTTGCATAATTTAAATAAATGAGTCGCTTATTTTCACGTTTTGCCATCCCATTTTTGGCAGGCAATTGCAGGCATCGCATTCGATATTATATACAATATTTAATTAAAATAAATCAAGTAAATTTTTCTTGTAAAAAAACTTGGTGCTGTTTTTTTTTTACTCTCGCTGCATACTTTTCTAAATTATGTTTATTGCTTTTTTATTTAATCAAAAATTTTGTGCTTTATTAAATTCAATCATTTAGTACTTTATTAAATTTCAAGGTCTTGCAGCGCCAAGTTTTTTACATCAAAAACAAATTAAAAAATTCATATTTTATTTCTACATTAAATACTTTTATTTTGTTATCTCTTTGTTATTCTTTGTGATTAAAATGATTCTTTGTATATATAATTTTGTTAAAAAGAATTAAAGCTTGGGTTGAAACGTCAAGACCCTTAAATGGGAATACAAAGATACGTACCACTTGAGTTTTATTTTTTAAAAGTTGCGCAACAATTCTCTTTGCAATTGACACAATTTAAGGATTTCACTTCTTTTTTTGAAATATGTATCACTTGGGTTGAGTTAGGTAACGCAATTTTGTGAATTATTTTATTAGAGATAAATAAAGCTACTATCATTTAAGATTTTTGGATTGACATCTTACATCGCGCATGTACTTGGCGCCTTTTTTTACCTTTTTTGATTAAGGTAACTCTGGTATTTACGCCGCGCGAGGATTTACGCTGCAGAAATAGAAGGAATAGAGATACTTGCTCGCAATCACACTGTTATGTGCCTTTATGCCATGTTAGTAATTTCAGTTCTTTACTGTTAACATTAACGAAACCGTCATGAGTTGAATTGATTTCTCCCGTATTTCTACCGTAGTAAGAAGCGCGATCATATATTACAACCTACGTAAAATGAATACTGTAGGGAATGTAAAAATTTTAATGGTTATTTCATGATACATAAGTGTAAAGGGATAGTAAAGGATGGAATACAGCAAAATACAAGTGCATAGCTCTTATATTCTTTGTTTAGCTTGATATCTTGTATATCCCTTCTGTTCAGGATGTATGGCATTTTAGCATGCGAGGTTTATGCCATAGTACAGACGCTCTGTTAAAATCGAAATCTCCTATGTGTTCTTTTTCTTTCTTTTTCTTGGATCGTATACCAATAAATAACCTTTAATGTATCTATCGTTCTTCTATTTTCTTTAAAAAATATTTTAGTATAATTTGTCTATCATTCTTACATCTTAATAAACTTCTTACACATATTTTAAAACTAATTATGACATTTTATTGCCTTATTTATAGACATTATTTGTAATTTTTTATAAGGCGTATATTTCACCCATGAATGTCATATATCCCATCCCTATGGAATATATGACAAAAATGCAAGGGTTTCTAAAAGTTGTATTATATTAAATACAAAAAATGAATGAGAAAGACTCTATTTTTATATTCGACAACGTTTGGCTAATGTCGTGACAATTCGATCATTGGTTTATTTGGTCAGATTAATCGTCAAGACTTTTTCGACCATGGTGTTTTCTTTTTAAATTGACAAGAAATGAATATTTCATATTTCTATTTTTTTATAGTAGTAGACAATATAAAGTTTTTATTGGTATAATTTATTTGCCTTAAACATAATAAATAGTACTCGATAAATTAAGTTTCCCTTAGAAGCGGCGTATATACCGGAGATACCCTATAATTTTTTTAATACATCGACACGAACACTCAGTTATTTATGGCTCTGAGCTCCTTTTATTTGATTGATTAATCTCTGGACTTGTCTATACTTTTTCAATCACATATCACATTTTAATGCAGACCTGTAGCAAGCACTTCAAGATCAACGGATTACAATATGAATCCCCCTCAGGAACGTCAAATTCATCAACCATTTCCTTTGCTCGTTCAATCACATGGACCAGCGATGGGAGATATAGGCGTCTCTTGCGAGTAATTATATTTGTTTTGATTATATTGCAATAATATTGTACTATTTAAATATTGACTTGTCGCACGATGATAATTTACAACTGTACATATTTTAAATAATTAATTTCTTCTTTCTATTTTTAACAACATTCATTTCAATGCAGATCTAGTGTAGCAAGATCAACGGATTACAATATGAATCCCCCTCAGGAACGTCAAATTCATCAACCATTTCCTTTGCTCGTTCAATCACATGGACCAGCGATGGGAGATATAGGCGCATCTTTAGAGTAATTATATTTGTTTTGATTATATTGCAATAATATTGTACTATTTAAATATTGACTTGTCGCACGATGATAATTTACAACTGTACATATTTTAAATAATTACTTTCCCCTTTCTATTTTTAACAACATTCACTTCAATGCAGATCTAGTGTAGCAAGATCAACGAATTACAATATGAATCCCCCTCAGGAACGTCAAATTCATCAACCATTTCCTTTGCTCGTTCAATCACATGGACCAGCGATGGGAGATATAGGCGTCTCTTGCGAGTAATTATATTTATTTTGATTATATTGCAATAATATTCTACTATTTAAATATTGATTGACTTTCTCGCACGATGATAATTTACACAACTGTGATATTTTAAATAATTACTTTTTGTTTTTAACCATATTCAATGCAGACCTGTACCAAACACTTCAAGGTCAACGGATTACAATATGAATCTCCCTCAGGAACATCAAATTCATCAACCATTTCCTTTGATAGAAGATACAGGCGCACCTTCTGAGTATATAATTATTCATTTTACTTGCATCGTATATTTTAAATATTTACTCTTTTTTTTATTTTTAATTACCTCTACTTTGATTCAGACCAAGCACATCAAGTTCAAAGAATTACGTTATATGAGTAGTTTTCCAATTTTTTAATCACTTTGCGTATATACGTGCAGGTGGAATTACAGTGGACAACGAGGACCAGATTTGACAACTTTGATTGACCAGATTACTTATATATCCCAGATAGCCAAGCATTCCTTGGCATAAAAAGGAAATAGTGTTTGGCCCAAGTTTCCCTTCAGTTGTCATCATATGCTGTCACCAAACAACAGTAATTTCGTTTAGAGCAACTTGATAGCATATTATGCAGACAACGATTACCTTACGCAAAAAAGCGGAAAGCTCGTAGCATTTTCTTTAACTTTATTTAGTCAAAGAAACATAAATTGATTACAATATATGGTATATATATTCCTGGTCTCTCATATTAATCACCTTGAAGATTATTTATACTAGACGGTGAAAAATTAGTTCTTCTTAATACTTGAAATCTTTAAAATAATTGAGAGACTTAGTTGTGGATCTATTTTTTTGTTTGCAATTGCAGTTTTATTTACATTTCACGTTTTTCAGAAATTTGCGTACCATAAACGCTAGTGTGATTCTCCGTTATATTTAATCTAAAAATTAAATTTGCTAATACTAGATATATAATTTACAAAATTAATTGTTATTAATAAATTAAAAAACAGTTTCTATATGTGTAAATTAGTAAACTAGTAAAAATGTATTAATCACGACGATTAATAAATTATGTAACAGCATAATTTGTAGGATATGTAAAACGGATATACACGAAATGTATAACAAAATTGTGTATTCGAGATTATCAATAAAGTTGCTGCAAGTATCATTAAATTTGTTTTTTGGAAAACATTTTAAACGTGATTATAAAATGTTAATTATTTTAGTATTTTTATTTCTACAAAAATCAACATCACGTTTATATTGCATCTAGTGCATAATTATTTTTTATTTTTTACGTAATATATTAAAACAGTTTTAGTGTTGTACTATTATATATACATAATAAAAAAAAAATTGCTGCCAAATTTCTTGCATGTGCGAACCTAGTCCAGAAGAGAAGAATGATATTTTTTGGCATTATAATACATATGATAAAGTTAAAAAATTTAAATCAAAATAAAAATAAAACCTGTAGATAAAAAGTGCACAAAGTGTAAACGGTGCTGGGAGATCATTGCAGTTTTCTCTCTTTGCGTGTTATCTGTCGGAAAACTCGACAAGTTCATTATTAAAACGCTAGATGGCATCAGACTGATCTTTTTAAAATATTAAATAAATTCTCAAATTATAAATTCTACGCAATACATGACGCAATATATAATGTAATGTTATAATCTTATGCTGATTCTTTTCAAGTATATAAAAAGTATTTTATGTACTTGATGAGTAAGAGAAATGTATGTATTTATTTTATATGTAGGATATTTTAAAATATGTGAGAGAGTATAAATTTCTGGAATGAATTCGAGTTCGAGGAGCAAAAATAATGAACAAGATACGCATTTGTCATACTTGGTTTCTGAATTACAGGTATAGTTGTTTTATATTTCAATAATTCTCGTTATAAATTAAAATAGTATAACCGATTTTACTCGAGCTGTTCTTTTCCTTTTGTATTTCAATTTCACTGACTGTTTGTAAATACTAATTGTAAACGCTAGTTCAGCGATAATACAGGAAACAGTAATGTTATATTGACAGCATTAGTTAAGAATAGTCTAATTAAAAATAATTGTTAATAACATTATTAATGAAACAAATATACATCTGCATGCTCTTAATAAAATGTTACTTGTCTCATTAATATTGTCGTTGAATTAACAAGATTATTTTCAATTAGATTAGCTAATGCTGTTACAACAGATCATCTTTTTCCCGCGTATATGCAAATTTTCTTTCACCTTTCCCTCTTTTTTCATCCTTATTGACTCTGACCGATCTACGATCATGCTTATTAAACATCATTAATTATACGTCATTCATTTCTTTCGATTGCGATACTTGCGCAAGATGCCCGTGTCAAGAGAGCGTAAAGAGTTCTCAATTAATTTCAGCAAAATTAAATTCGTCATCGTTCTGGTGACGCGGGGAACTCGATCGATCACCGTTCCCAGGAAAAACTGCCGGCGAGGGTGGAGCGAACTAACCGATTACCTAATCACGCGCATTACCACGACGCGTTTTATCTCGGAGTCATTTCCGCGGGATGCCGCAGTATCCTTTCGGATCGGCAAGCGTTCGTGCCGCGACCCGCCTCACTCGACGTTAGTTAGGGGAAACGATGGGAAACGATGGCACGGCGGACGACTGTCATCGTCCACCACCTCCTCCTCCTCGTGACGGCGCGTCTCTTCGTGGCCGCGACCGGGAGAGCCTCTGCGAGTCGCGGCAGACCTGCGCGAGCTGCCTGCAAACGCCGCGATGCGTCTGGTGCTCCATGACGGTAATGAATATTTATAAGCGCCGTTAACGAGCGGTCTACTCTTGCTAGAAGTGACACGCGGTGAGAATGAAGAAGAGAGAGTCCCCTTCCCCGCGGAAGGAGACGTCGGAAAAGATGCGCCCACCTGCGACTAGGCCCTTTACGACGGCGACGGGTCCGTTCGCCAAAGACGTTGTCCGCGCGTTCCTCGCCGCGCCGGTGATTCATACGCCGAGTCAACTCGAGCGATTGATCACTGCATGACTGTTTCGCGCGCGCTTATAGTACAAAAACGTTTCTTTTGTCTTTCCTATCAGTTGTCTGATATCCGAAATATGATCCGGAAGAGAAAAATATCATTCGCGCCCAATTGAATGGAATATACACATATGTGTATATCCGATGTGTTTTGTGAGAAATACTGGAGGATCCGGTTTTGAGAAGCTTGTGTTATAATAAATATTGAGGCTTGATGACTATAACTGGCAATCTTTATTAATAATATTCACAAATTTTCTACTGAGAGTATAAAACCTCGCGTCTTGAGACGTCTTTATCATTTCTTGGATTGTTCCAGAACTTTTTATAGCTCGAGACAAACTTGACGAACTCCTTGCCGGGATGCTCGGAATAGATTCAATTCTTTTCCTATAAATCATCGCTGAGCTTGTCGTCCAGATACACCTCCGCCCTAGCCGCGGAGAGGGCTAGGAGAACGACAAACGCGCAGGGGGACCGCATTATCGGCCAGTTCGTCGTGGCGGCAGGTACATTTACCTCGTCGTCGGTCTCCTCGGACTCACGTCGTCCTCATCGGCGTCCGAATAATACGGTCCCCATGCGCGTTCGTCGTTTTCCTAGCCCTCTCCGCGACTAGGGCGGAGGTGTATCTGGAAAAGTTCAGCGATGATTCATGGGAAAAGAATTGGATCTATTCCGAGTATCCCGGCAAGAAATTCGTCAAGTGTGTTTTAAGCTATGGAAAGTTCTGGAACGATCAAGAAAATGATAAAAGTATCCAGACGTCTCAAGACGCGAGATTTTATGCTCTCAGTAGGAAATTTGTAAATATTATTAATAAAGATTGCCAGTTATAGTCATCAAGCCTCATTATTGTTATTTATCTACTGGCAAAGAAAATTTTCTCCCTATTATCTGTTGTAATTTATCAAGTTGGAAAGAAGAAGAATCTGATCTTTTATTAGTTTAAATTATTTAGATGGAATAGTTACACGCATCAGAAATTTATTAACCGTAATATATTCACTCGATGACTGTTCAGATTAAACAATTGCTTGATAATAACTGTTTAAATTAAATAAAGCTTTTTTATATATTATGAGAATAAATACAATAATTACCAACTTGTAAATACTTGAACAAAAATCAACGATAAACGTTGAGAGTTATCGATGATAAAATGTAAGCTTTTTTATCGCACGTCTTTCGTTACACATTGCGTGCATTAAAATGGTTTTTCACACGTTGTTTGTATCGTTGCACGTTGTAAATTTTTTTTAAATTTAAAAATTTAAATTCAAATAACTTTATTGTAATAGATGACAATTGAGTTTTTGTTCGCGGATTTGTAAGGTATCCAAACAGAGTACAAGTGCTCCTTTGTTGCGTTGCGTGTCCAAACAAACGTATTTGAAAGAAGGCGACCTTTGGTGTCAACCATCGGCTGTGATATATCATGAGAATACGATGGATATCTTGGAAAATCGACAGTTATCCTCGATCAAGGGTAAAGATCCCGTCCAAGTTCAACCCCAGAAGATAAGATTACGTCTCAGGCCAGGTGAGAAAAAGATTTCACCAAGATTTACTCTTTCATACGTTAGATCTCACGTTTCTTGGCAAAAAATTATGAAACACTAATACATATTTCTAACAATATATGTGTATAAACGCACTTTTTCCTCACGAAAAAATGTACATTGACTTGAAATCTGCATCATTGAGAAACAAAAAGTTTTTTTTAGAAATTACAATAAAATAATTATTTCAAGTATACAATAATTATATTACGTTACAAATGCTATATTTTTTGTATTTTTGATATACTTGATCTAATATGCTATACATAATTCAAGTTACAAATTTTGTGAATTAAAAATTTGAACAAATTATTTATAGGAGAGGACCGAGAGGACTATCGCATAACTATGAAATACAGTCAGGCGCGGAGGATTATCCTGTGGATCTGTATTATCTTATGGACTTGACGGCGTCTAGGGAGCCGTACAGAGACAAATTATCGAAACTCGGGTCTACAATTGGCTAAAGCCATGCAAAAGCTCACGTCGAATTTCCGCATTGGCTTGGGCAGCTTGGTAGACAAGGTCGTTTTACCGATGACTAGCACGCAGCCCGTCAAGTAATTATATTCATTGCAACATGTGAATCATTGCAACGGATATTTCGCTTAATTAAATAAACAAATTAATTATAACCATTAAAATTGTTATAATTGAATGGAATCGTGTTGGTAAGAGATTTTTAATCCGATTGAAAACTAGGGCGGAACCTTGTGCACCGCCTTACGATTATAAAAATCAAATGCCTCTCACGGAGAACGTAGCTCTATTTGAGGTAATTATCATTATGCAATTATGTATTGGACGTGTACTAGAGCAAATAAGAGAAAATTCTATTAAACAGTTTAGGACAATAAAGATAAAAACAAAAAGTTCTGATTATTACTTGCAAAATAATTATTCGATAAATATTGGATATATGTTTCATATCTCACATGCATGAAATTAGATTTTGACGCATTATTTTTTGACAATTTCGTCCAGTTAATTTTAAATAATTTGTTGAATACAAGTTGTCTTAACAAATAGGATCAGGTACAAGCGGCGCCGGTGTCGGGTAATCTGGATGGTCCCGAAGGCGGGCTTGACGCGATGATGCAGGTCATAGTATGTACCAAGGAAATTGGCTGGCGCCAAAAAGCACGTCATCTTATTGTGTTTTCGACCGATGCGATCTTCCACATCGCCGGGGACGGTAAGGTACGTGAATTAAAATAAAATACGAGGTATAATAAAATCGCGCACTCTCTGAAATAAATCGATCATAGCCGGGTAAGAGTGGTGATCGACTTGGAGATGAAAAAGCTTGATGGTTTCTCAGCTTGCAGGGATAGTAGAGTCAAACGATTGCAAGTGTCACTTGGACGAGAAAGGATTCTACACTTGGTCCCTTCTACAGGATTATCCGTCGATTTCTCAGGTGAGGATAAGAGGAGTATGTTCATTTACTCTCTCGTTTTATTAAATTAAGAAAAATATGTTCCTTGCTTATTAGGTCAATAGAAAAGCGCGCGAGCACAATATGAATATTATCTTGGCCGTCCCTGATCACAAAAGTGCGACTTGGCAACGAACAAGTAGTAGCATCAGCGGATCCTCAACTGGAACTCTGGAAAATGATTCGCAGAATGTCGTCGCCTTAGTGAGCAGCGAATACCAAGTAATTATATATTTGTTATAAATAATAATATATATTGTATAAATTATCTTTTTATTCAAGTTTGCATTATAAACAAGTTGATAAGAAAATTAATTAATAATTCTAGTTTACCCAAGAACATTAACGTATTTTATCTAATATGTATAGTACCTAACTAAAAGATTGATAATAATTTAATACGTTGACAATTTTCAGAACATAGTGGACTCGGTGACAATAATTGACACAGCGCCAGACATGATTAACGTTAAATATTTCTCCCAATGTTTAAACAAAACAGGCAAGTTGCTGGAACGTCAAGAATGCGGAGGACTTGGCGTAGGCAACATTATCGAATTCCAAGTTGTACTCGAGGTGCGATCCAAGTTACAATTATTATTATTAATTAACAACATGATTCATTATGATTTGATTAAACACCAGGTTGTTGAATGTCCCAAGAATCCAAAGGATTGGCATCAAACTATGGAGATGAAACCTAGAGGCCTAAATGAAAGTTTAACTATCGATCTGGAGATTATATGCGACTGTCCTTGTGAGAAACCTGGACACCGGGTAGATATACTAGAGCAAAAGAGCCAACTCGGAATAATAACGTTGAGAAATTTATTTTTTAATTAATACAAATTTACCTTGCGTCTAATGTTCAAAAATTCAACTAGAAATCATAGGGATATCAGCTGAACGCAGCAGAATGCAAGGGTACTTAAAGGTACATCCGTGTGCGGCGTGTGTTCCTGCAATCCCGGTTTTTATGGAAAACAATGCGAGTGCGAGGGAAACGACAATGGTGCTGACAAATCGATCTCGATGATCGACTGCAAACCCGACAATCAAACCACCGAGATTTGCAGCGGTCATGGCACATGCAAGTGTGGCGTGTGCGATTGCGACAAACGACCAAACAACCCGCAAGAACTGTTCTACGGAAAATACTGCGAATGCGACAATTTCTCCTGCAAACGCAGTGGCGGCCAGGTATGTCCGAAAATTAAAGATGTAACGATATGATCGCAAAATAGAATTCCAAGCAATCCAGTCGAGAATGAAATCCTAATGCTTGGCAAGATATAAAAAGTACTTGATAGTTTTCTATTAAAAATACTCTACGGATATTAAACGTGATTCTCTTTTATAGTCAAATAAACATGATTTTATTATGGATTAAAAATTATATACTCGTTAATTGTAAAATTAAATTTAATATTTTTCAAGCATATATATGTATATAGGATAGCTAGGAACAGGAGATGTTTATTATCGCGCGTAACTAGCGTGTTTTTCTCGCTTGATAGTTGCTTTTAACAAATTCGCGCGCAAGTTACAACACGGCAATCTTGCCTTGGAGCGAGCGCGGCAGCGCGGCGTTTATAAGGACGGTTGGACAAATTACACGCCTTGGTACGTACCCCATTACGTTCGCCGTTCGTCTCTTTCTTGGTCCGTTTAAGGTCTGCGGCGGACGGGGCAAGTGCGAATGCGGTACCTGCAATTGCCTGCCGGGATGGGGTGGACGACGGGCAAGAACGTCGAGATTTGCAGCGGACGTGGCAAGTGCATCTGCGGTAGCTGTCACTGCCGCGAGCGGGACAATGTCCGATATTCTGGACAATATTGCGAGGCGTGCCCAGTGAGTGTCCGCGCGTAAGGATTTGATCTGTCAAGTTTGTTCCAAGAAATTGTTCATCAACTCATTACATCCGACTCGGAATCCCAAGTATGAATTTTGTAATTTCCGATCTTTTCCAATTGTTTCAAAATAAAGGGTCGACTAGATTCTTTAACCATAGCATACTTGAGAAATTTAAACAATTTTAAAAGCCAAGAAAATGCCCAAGAAGATTTTCTTTTTCAATTGTCGATATCGTACTGCACGATCGACGCACTAAATCTAATCGAATCGTGGTCGATAAATGTGTACATCTTTTTGTTGCAGCGGAAAAACTAGGTTCGTATGGGGGGGGGGGAAGGGCTTGGCTACTTTTTGATCAGAGGACTTGGCTTCCTTGACACCTGGGGGGGCTCCGCCCCCCCAGACCCCCCCCCCCGCTGGGGGGGCTCCGCCCCCCCAGGTGTCAAGGAAGCCAAGTCCTCTGATCAAAAAGTAGCCAAGCCCTCCCCCCCCCCCCATACGAACCTAGTTTTTCCGCTGCAACAAAAAGATGTACACATTTATCGACCACGATTCGATTAGATTTAGTGCGTCGATCGTGCAGTACGATATCGACAATTGAAAAAGAAAATCTTCTTGGGCATTTTCTTGGCTTTGGCAAAAGACTTTTTTGACCGAGAATAAAATTAAATTTATTGTTAAATGTTTGGATACTGAAACAATTTATTAAATTGTTGATTATTACGCATCTATTAATTAATTTTATTTTATTTCTTATATAATTTTAAATCTTACTAAATTTTATTTTTACGAATAACGTATTTGGAAAATGCATATTTCAATCTGCACTTGTAGTGTTTTAGAATTTTTACTAGTAAAAAAAACATCTTGGTTTTACGAAACAGTTATTTATGTATAACCCACTTGTTTAGACGTGCCCAGAACAACGGTGTGACGAACTGAAGGATTGCGTAAAGTGCATGGCGTACAACACAGGACCACTCGCGACAAACGAAAAGTGTGACTTGTGCGTGCACGAAATAGACATTGTTAGTAGTTCTTTCCTTGAGATAACACTTGGTACTTGGCGAGCTGTGCGAGGGCGGTTAATAAATAATTTGCGATACAAATGGACGCTAATTCTTGCTCCACAGGTCGACACTGTCGAGCAAGATCCTGCGAAAGATAAGGAAACCGGCGCCCGCATATGTCCAACACCCGGTGATGCAGGCTGTACATACGTTTGTCTTCAAGTATCAATATCACAGAGCTGGTACCGGAGGAGTACCAACACTTGTCGACGTTTTTGGTAATCATTCTTGTTGCACTAGTATATAAATTATACTTGTATTTCGTCATGTTCGCTGCCATGAAATATACAATTTACAGTTTTATTCTATGCTTTTTTGATAAATTGAACAAGATTAACAAGTAAAAAACGTATAATTATCTAGTCGTGATGAGATTAATAATGCAAATCTACACATAACGTGGTTTTAAAAAATTATGTAATGTATTTTATGTTATATTATTTCAAGAGTATTCTATTTGTGTCTGGCCATTCCTTCTAATTATTATTTATACGATGATGTTTGAAAACTAATCTAGTATCTTGGCGCGTTGGTTGCGCTTACGTATACGATTGAACATGCGAGGAGATGTACAAAAAAAAACTAGAATTTACTTTCTCCCGTAGGTGTTGCGCTGGGCGTCGTCATAAGCCTAGTCGTCATCGGTTTCCTGATTCTCCTCATTTGGAAGATCCTCACGATCATCCACGACAAGAGGGAATACGCCAAGTTCGAGAAGGAGCGTGCCCTCGCCAAATGGGATAGAGTGAGTCGCTATTCCTCATTGTTCTCGATCGCGTGACCACGAGATCGTCGGAACGTCAATATATGTCGAAATGTTTCAGGGCGAGAATCCTCTGTACAAACAAGCGACGTCGACTTTCTGCAATCCGACGTTCAAGGAAAACGCCAGAATCTAGTAATTTTTAGCTTGAGACTCTCATTGTGATATATTACGAATTTCGTATAAAAGCTTGTAATTTTATTTTTTATGTGTTGAAATTTCATATAATAATAAATTGAAAGATGACATGTGTGTTAATCTTGATTAATCGTCAGTTCTTGAAGATCAGTTCTTGAATAAAAAATTGATTATCTACTAAAAAAATAATTAAACTTTTATTTTATTTTTAATACCAAACATTGATTTAATTTATTGTTCTATATTTTAACATAAAAAATAAAGTATTAAATAGCAATTAATGTATTATTAATTTTATATTAATATATCAACATGTGATTCAAATTAAAAAATCAAGTTACGCAAATTGCTTGTGTCTAATGAACAGACGTAAATTAATATAAATCATCATCTTTTAATATTCGAGATATTCTTGGATCTTAATTATTGCGCCCGGCTAGAAATATTATTTATGCGAGTAATATGAGATTTCAACGCCGGCCTTCTCTCCAATATAATACCAGATCCGATGACTAGCGCCGCGCTCAAGCAAATGAATTGAACGAGCCTCTGCGGGCGCCATGTTGTTTAATTGCCGCGTAATGAGAAGACCAATCGGCAGCGAGAATCTCGCCGTGCAAAAACGAGCAAAAATTTCCACGGCTCTTTTCCTCTTTTTTTACCTCTTTACATCCTTCTGCTACAGCTCTCACCGAGCTCGTAATAACATGTCTCCGCTCAAATACTTTTTGCTTCTCCCCTGATTATTGCGAAATCTCTGCCGCGTAGGTTTTCCAACGAGACTTTTTTTCTTGTTCCATTTTATCATCGTAAAAGCCGTTTTCTATGCCGGTCATGGCCAACGACAGATTTATAGATGGCGATCCAAGATCGATTGCTCAATTGAGCCGAAAAGATCTAGAATCAGTTTTACGAACTATATAACACATATAAAACAAATTTATAATAATTTTATTAAAAAGAATTAAAACTAGTATTACTGGAATTTACATCGCGCGTGTATTTGGCACCTTTTTTATCTTGGAAAAAAATAAAAGTAATTTTGCACTGTATCCATTACCACACATTTTAATTTAATACTTTCACAGATTTTGCTGCACATAAAAAGTTGCTTAAAATAATAATGTCAGCAATGTGCAAAATTATTCTTTATGAAAATAAGAATCGATGGTGCAATCAAGAGACCTTTCAGTTTCTTTAGACAATATTGAATATTTATAACCATGTAATAGCTTTAATGAGTTGTTCAGTTACAGAAAATATGAAAATTTGCAACACAAACTTTGCGGAAGGTTGTTTAAAAAAATTGTGGCTAGAAAAAAGTATCACAGGAGATCCAAGTATTTCTAAATAAATTCTTGAAAGAGACATGCGGTTGCCAAAAAGAATACCAAGAATTTACTGATATTATTAATGTAGCTTTTGTAATATTTCGCTGAACAACTATTCCAAGCAAAAGTGCAACATTATTGCCCTAAAATAAATCATGAAAATCGAGGTATTTTCTGGCGAAATGTAGTAATCTCACGTTGGATACGAATACCTTTATTACATCGAATTGGATTACGTCGCAAGCTTTTATTCAGGTGATCGCGGCAAAACAGAACAGAATGTAGATTCTTTACCTGTTCCATAGCTTTCTCTTGGTTCTCTCGTGTCGCTCAAGCCCTCAAACTTTTTCAACTCGTGCCGCGTCTTGTGATCCTAGCACTTTTATTTAAACCGGCAAGCATTATCCGAAAAGAGCGCTGTGCGTTGTCTCGCTGGGATAGAATTTTATTCGGATTGGTTTTTATTAACCATGTGACCGGCGCGCGTAGCTAATGAGACACCTTTCGCTGTGCGTCACGTCGATAGTGCGGATTCGACCGCGCGTCAAGCCATCAGATTTTTCGCAGAATTCAAGATGAGACATTGGATCAGTTTTTTATTGCTAAACTGGCTGCACACTAGTTCAACGTTTATCTTTTTCCTTCCAAGGTGGAGTAAAAAAGAAAATCTCTAAACTCGTGCAGCCAGTTCAGCAATAGAAAAAAAGTTCAGCAGAGCTTTATTACAGCGATAATATAATTAGCCCGAACGCTTGGAACGCAGCGTGACACTTTAGTGTGTCGAACGTGATGTACGCTTCCCGGCTATATTGCTCTTTACATTGGAGATTATTTGAGCTGTGACGAGCAGACTGCTCAGGTTTTTTTTTAATTTTCTGTAGAAACATGAGAAACAATGAAATCTTCAAAGATGCGGATTCGGCATTTGAAACCGTAATAGAAAACATAAAAAACGTTAGATAGCTTGTATATCTAATAATATAAATGTATATGCAATATATTATTATAAAATATATACATAGGTTCATTGGTTGTCACAAGATGAACAAAACTTGAGGTGCAAAGAGAAGCGCCATTTTGCAAGAACCAGCCGCCGAAATAAAAAACGTTTATACATCCTCGGCACTCTCCGAGCTCCAACGATTGCTAACAGCAGCAAAGAAAAAAATTTTAATCTGCAAGAGCGACAATCAAGAACTCGCAAGAGATTTTCGTAGAGACAAAGCGACACGACCCAAGTGTGTCGAGAAAGAGAATGCTTTTGTGCTTGAACAAGCTAGAATGTTATTTATCACGAGTAAAAAGCGCCGGAACACACGAGTCTTGTAAATGCCAAGTTTCGTTATTTATTAATTATACTGTACAAAATAAAAAATAATATCCTATTAATGTGTCATTTAGATCCCAATTAATTATTCACATTTAATCTTCTTAATCGAATTTAATCTGCATTATTAGTGCTATCTGACGATTATTTAATGTTAACATATTGAAAAAAATCGCCAAGTAAGTGTAATATCGTTAGTGTAATTATGCTTTGAAAAATTTATGGGGTCATGCTGATTCCTAGTGACCACGAAAAGTTAATTAAATTCTGTATTATATTCTGCAAGAAGAATATTTCATGCTGGCTTAACTCGTAATCTTCTTGTTACAAATCATCTCCTCGTCAGACGGCATCAAGTCTTCAATTAGATCCAAATACTTATCGAAGGGACACAGCCTGGGATGTTAAGATCCTTGATAGTGGGCGGAATGCCTCGGTAATAGACGAGCTGAAAAAACCCATTATATGATATATAACAAAAATAATTAAATCTGTATTATCTCTTCTTTCATTATTGGTTAATGTAACAATTGTTTGTATAAGAGTGCTTTATACCTTCACATAATACTCTTGCCCAATCTGTCGCAATTCCAGAATAACTGCGCTAGAATACTCGGGTACATGCGATTTGCATACATCAAACACGTACAACATACTGGCAATATTAAATTCGTGACCATTGTATAAATAAATCTTGGTATTCGGCGCAGCGGTTGGATTTTGTGCAGCTATCATATTGTCCGTCATAGTATACGGATCATTGGACCTGAAACAGCTTGTCGTAACATATGACATATTATAATGACTATCAAGTTCTAGATAAAAGTGTGATATAATTGTTCAAGAATCTATTACATTTATAATAGACTCAAGTTTTATAACAAATTCAAACTGAAAACACTATAATAAAGCTCTTTTTCGTTAAGGATTTCCTGAGCTATTTTAAATTTTGTTATATTTTTAATATAAATTTTATAAAATATATAATTTTATAAAATTATATTATAAAATATGAAATATCTCGTCAAGTATTAATTCACTTTTTGATGACTTTACCTTAATTGATACTTTTATACACAGAATAATGAAAGGAATCGATTGTTGAACAGAAAGAAAGAAAAAGAACAGAAAAAAATTATTTTAAAAAATTTGATTGCATTTTGTAAACGCATTTAATTGTGCAAAATTGCAAATATAAAATTAATTTTATTGTTCGCTTTCTTTTATTATTTTATGTACAAAAATGTTCAGGTTAAGTAATCGAAAAGTGAATACTTGACGAGATATTTCATATTTTATATTAAAAAATATCATAACAATATTTAAAATATCTCAGGACATCTTGAACGAAAGAGAGCTTTATTATAGTGTTTTGAAAACGTCTCGACGAGATCTATAACTTTTTATCTCAAGGGAAAAATCCAAGTTCCATTTAAGAAATTAGTCGCCTTTAAAATTTCTTGAAAATGATGACATCTAATACGACATAATAACTCACGTAAGAATCGTATTTCCCCATTCAAATCAAACAACTTTCGTCTCAAGCATTTCTAGAATTACAGATAAACAAGTTTTATCGAGTACTCGATTAAAATAGGACACCCTGTATGTATATAGGGGAGACCGGGGCAAAGTTGTCGGGCGGAGTTGTTTTTGCAATTATCTCGAAATCTGTATGTTGTGTGAACTCGCCATTAATACTGCAAGCGCGGCTTATGGTGCCCACGTGACCAACGGAGACGGAGTTTAGTGAGGTTACGTGCCATGTTGTGATTCTTATCCAAGCAAACGTGTTTTTGCGGGTCAAAAGTATTATCGTCTCTCCGAATCTCCAAGTAAGTGATTTATATAAAGAGTTATGCATGCTGAACGCGAATCCAGTGCAGTTTTTTTTTTATTTTCATTGATTTCTATTATTTTATAAGCGACCAAACCTACAACTTTTGTTCGGGGCCAAGTCGTTTCCAAGCCAAAACCAAGTCAAGAAAGCTTAAATAATATGTGCTACGTATACTCGAAGATAGAATAGAAAACAGAGCCGATGAAAAACAGTGCCTTTCGTGCAGGCGTAAGGCACACAACGAGTGCGTGCGCACTCGTCAGACTCTGTTAATTGTTACATGCTTTAACTGTTAACGAAAAAGAAAATTGATTTTCTTGAAATTTTTTTTCCGTTTTCCATTTTTCTACTAAAAAAACAATGAATAAAGTGTATTCTATTATTTTTTATGATCAAAATTATGTATCTTTATTTAAAATCCAGTCCGAGAATAAAGACACGACTCCGCCCCGGGATTTTTTACTTTTCGATTTTTGCACCTTTGTCGTTTTTACTCTATACTGGTTGAACAAAGCGACCTAGACCAAAAATGCCTATATAAATTTTGTAGCCAAGGATTCACTCTTTACAATGGTATATTATATTTTACTAAAATTATTTATTTTGTTGTTAAAAATCGGCACCGAAAAAAAGGGCCGACTTCGCCCCGGTCTCCCCTATATATTTTTTAAAATAATTATTAATTTATATATTATTAAACAATGAAATTTTGTCAGACTTGTTTTTGTCCAGATAAACATAAACTTACTAGCATTTAGTCTTCTTAATAAAGGAGTAAAATAACTAATACGCATCCAACAATGGCCCATAAGGAAAATAATTGTATACCCATTTGGAAAGAGGTAATCCCAAGGAAGACTCGGCTGCGAAAATATTATAAAGAATATAAAGATTTTTTATTGTCTCTATTTTCTTCCGGTTAATTTTGTCAAACTATCCATAGAGTACTCCTGGAATTGGGATCATAGAGTCAGTAATTGTCCTTCGGGCGAATTTATTATTCGATTGTATTTGTTCATGGACCTGAAGATTTTAAATGTAAATCAAATTATCTTATTTATATTAATTTTTGATATGTAGATAACTAAGAAACTGATATAGAAAATTATTACATTTTAAATCTAATTAAAGGTAACACAAGATAATTGATCCCAATTAAAGGATAATTTCTCGTTTTCTTTGCTTGTTTTATTTGCTTTTCGATATACTTGCTGCGAACACTCTGTAGCTAGGAAAATACTGTCGTCCACACGTGGTGTGTACCATGTCGGAATCGGTTGCCAATTTAAAAAAAGTTTCCATCGTTGTACAATTCTCGGTGGAAATAAGCCAGCGAGAACAAGACATTTTTGCTCTATCCAACTCCGAACTAGGACCAACGACTAATTTTGGCGTATATAAACTGCCAAAAAAGTCATTGTATGTACCTAGAACGCAAAAATTGTCCCAGTCTATTCACATTTCTTACCTTTCTGTGAATAGTCATAAAAATTCGATCAATTATAGTTGTCAAATAATATCCAACAAGTTTTAAAAATAGAAAAGAAATTGATTTATATCAAATCTCTTCTCCAAGAACAAATAACAATAAAGAACAAATAACAATTTACAAGCATAGTCTTCAATGGAAATCCACGAATATAGAAAACGGGCTAACTAAGAACCAAGCGCGGTAAATGATGCGCGAAAGTTTCATTTTTTTTTATTTTACATATATTTTTACCGCGCCTGGTTCTTAGTTAGCCCGTTTTCTATATTCGTGGATTTCCATTGGAGCCTATACTTCGAATCACGCTGGCTGAAAGTACACGTAATATTACAACTAATAATAGGTTATTGCGATAAATATTACCACATGCCTCAGTGGTCGAATTGGTGCGACACCTTCACGGAATGAAGGAGGTTCCAGGTTTGAACCCTGGCTGAGATAATATTTTTCGCAATGATTACTTGACAGTTATTTAGATGCATAGCATCAAAAATTAAATCGAATCGATTTAATTAGGGGTAGGGAGAGGATTTTACTACTCCAACCGGAGCTGTGTTTCAAGTCTGACAAATTTAGTCGGCGCACAGTGTTAGAAAATATGTAAAATAAAAATAAAACTTTCGCACATTATTTACCGCGCCTGGTTCCTAGTTAGCCCGTTTTCTATATGTTTTCTATTGTAATTTACAAGCGTCACATCTTAATCTCACCAGAACTAGTTTTTTAATTCATGTTAGATGATGACCTGATATTATGTCGTACTTACTAAGGTCAATTGTCGGATAGAAGGTATAATTAAAATACGGATCATTTGGAGACATTTCATATGCGTCAGGTGTCCAATCGCTATGTCTGAATACCTGTAAAAAAAGAGGGTAAATAAAAATAATAATTAAAGCAATTCCGGATTATTATCTGCGATTTATTTAATCTGGAAAGTAATATAAACTAAATTAGAGAGAAAGAGAGAGATTGCGTGTAATTGCACGCGCGCGCACTCTGTGTCTGCATATGTTTAATTATCAAAAATATTATCCAAGTGCACTTACCACTTACTTGACCAATTTAAGCTCAGAAGGCACAGCTCCGATCAAAATTATGTTTAAACTAATAATAGCAACTGATAGATAATTATCGAAAATGTTACACGAAACTATTTCATTGGTACCTAATCTGAAAATATAACGCCATTAAATTGACAGAGCTAGATTTGTTAATATCTATTAAATTAATATTAATTATTAAGACATTTTCAATATAAGAATTAGAAATTTGATAATTTTTATATTTATCTAGGTATGTTAAACAACAATTTGAAACGGAGATATCTTATTCTTATTATATCATTTTTAATTATTAGCACAAAGAACACTTTTATAAATTAAAGCTGCAGTATCGTAAATCCTAGCTAAGTCTTAGTTTAAAACTTGGTATTCTATTATGTGAATAACAAAATAATAATTTTTAATGATTCAAAAATTATAGAAATTGACGCATATGTATATATACATATTTGACACATAAGTAGACCGTATTCTTCGGAAAATACATTATAATAAAATTTCAGTGTTTCATGAAGTAGCTCTTATCGTTAAACTCGAACTGGAAAAAAAATCTTTTGAACTACCCAATGTAAGGATTAATTGAATACTGGCTTTCTTTTGTGAAGCTTTTAAAGTGTTAGAGCATACACCCCACCATATTGTAATTTCTGCCCGAGTCATTTTATCAGACGTCGTAGACGTGACGCATGTAGGGAAAACAAAGGCAAAACGGCACACTTAATTAGAAAAAAATTTTTGCGCAACAAACAGTAAGATTTATTATAAAATTATTATTATAACATAACACATCAGTATTTATTTCTCCTTATTACCTATCAATCAGACTTTAATCAAATCACAGATAAAAAAGATATTGAATGATTTTTAATATCTTCCTTTTGCTCCATTTTACCTTTCTAGCAAGGTAAAACGGACTACCCCTGGAGGCAAAATGGATCTACTCATCTTTTTTCTGTGGCTTTATCAATATCTTTGGTACAATTATATTTACAAAGTCAGTTTACTTTTTAAAGTTGTTTTTAACACATTATATAAAGTCGACGTCTTATTGAGACCCATTGCAACCAGTAGCAACTTTTTTCGATTTGTTGTTTTTTTTTTGTCTAGTTATTCACCATTAACAAATAACAATAATAACGCTTAAACAATGTCCAAGCTATAATGTTGTTAACAACATACTTGGAAGGCAAAATGGACCTGTGTTTCGTTTTGCCCGGTCCGTTTTGCCTTTTGGGTACTAATTAAATCAATGGTAATTATGCAGTATAGGGGACCACCTTCGATGGCCTTGACCTTGACATATATTGTCAAGGTCACCCTTCTGAGTGACCTTCAGAAGGTTTTAGCCCTCGGTTATTGTTCGTTAAAAAGTTATCAACAAAAAAAGTTTCGAAAATATAGCAGTTATTTTAAGTATTCAGAGGCATAAACGACTAATATTACGTCTTTTTTTAATAAAAAAAATTATTTTTTTTTTAAGAAGACGTGCTTTAAAAGTATTTAACTGTTTAAAGCGCGTCACTAACCTACATAGGTTAGATGACGCGCTTTAAAAGTATTTAAGTGTTTAAAGCGCGTCATCTAACCTATGTAGATTAGTAACGCGCTTTAAAAGTCATGTTCAAACAGGCATTTGATTTTGACGAACGATTAGACACTTTTTTTGAAACAATGTCTATTATAATTCAGCTTCGGTGTATCTTAATTCGACCCAACTGGCCAACTTTATTAAATAGCACGCTACGTTTCGACCTCGGGTTTAGGTCCTTATCAAGCGTTACAAGTATAAACTATAAATTAGTTAGGCATAATGCCTGCTACGCCACACCTAAAAACTAATGATAACAAATGTACGACGTGTAAAGTATATAATTCAAATTAATAAAATAAAGTGCTTACATAGTTTACTCGTTGATAAATTAAAATATATAAAGACCGTTGACACGGCATATTCGATCGTTTAGAACTTGTCGAGTCGGCTGTGTTACTGTTAATGTGCGGACACGGACAACAACAAAACAGTACAGATAAAGTGATCAAGAGGGGGAACAAAGTAAGAAGTGGGAAATTATGTCTCTTCTATAATACGTTCGTAGAGAGCGTTGAGCTTCTCCGTGTCTCTTTGTAAATTTATATTGTCATTAAATTTTTTTATAAAAAACATTTCTGCTATTTCCCTCTTCTTAGTCTGTTTCTCCTTATGTAAGATTATTGGTTTATTCCAGTCGAAGTCGTGTCCATATGATATTCTGTGACAACTGACTACGGAATGATTGCTATCGTTCTTCTTTATATCATTCTGGTGCTCCCTGAGGCGCGTGCACAGATGCCGTTTCGTTTGTCCGATGTACGCAACATTACAATCCCTGCAGTTTATTTTATAGACTAATTCGGTTTGATGAAGATCATCTATCCTGTCTTTCCCTCTTTTTATTATACAGTCGAGTTTCTTAGGGACCGTATATAAGGTACTAATGTTGACTTTTTTTAGATCTCGACTTATAGACTCACTCAGATTTTTCACATAAGGTAATGGTATACTGTTTTTAGGATCAAAAATTATTTTACTATCCCCGGTAGACGTATTTCGTGTTTTAAGTTGATTTAATCTTTTAGCAATGTATTTATTCGTGATTGATTTTGGAAAACAATTATTAGTCAAAATATCTTTAACAATTTTAATGTTAGAATTATGGAATTTTTTGTCCGAGAGTATAATCGCGCGGTCAACTAAGCTCGTGATCGTGTTAATTTTATATTTTAGCGGGTGATTCGAATAAAAGTTCGTATATCGTCCAGAAAATGTAGGTTTCCTATACCAATTTGTTATCAACGTATTGTCATTTCGGATCACCGTTGTGTCAAGAAAGTTAAGTGCCCCGTCCTTTTCCGTTTCATAAGTGAATTTTAATCTGGGGTGATAGTCATTAAATGTTCTTAGTATTATGTCAACTTTAGATTTAGGGACAACAGCAAAGATGTCATCAACATACCTGAGAAAAATCGGGATAT
Organism: Temnothorax unifasciatus; assembly: GCA_030770225.1. NCBI lineage: Eukaryota > Metazoa > Arthropoda > Insecta > Hymenoptera > Formicidae > Temnothorax > Temnothorax unifasciatus. The sequence goes on along the minus strand of JASTWK010000485.1, from coordinate 99,025 downwards.
CGAAATCTAACACATTCAAACAATGTGTCTCCAGATCATCCATTACAATGTCGGAGACATCTGGAGACAGAGGAGACCCCATGGGACTGCCGAAAATCTGCTCATAAATTGAACCGTTAAAACTGAAGCTAGTGGAGGATAGAATCAAGTCGATGGCATATAAAAATTGTTGTAAATTCATGTCTGTTTTTTTCGAAATGTGACTCCACCTTTTCTCTATTCCATTAAGTACCAGATCTTTCGGAATGTTCGTAAAAAGTGCAGTAACGTCAAGTGAAATAAGTATTTCATCCTCCTTTATCTGTCTGTTATTAATAAAATTAACGAAAGACCAGCTATCTTTTACGTAACTAAATCTAGATTAAGAAATAAATTTGACAACACTATGAATAAACAAAGCATTGCTTGCAAAGCCTTGTTAAACACAGATCGCAGCAAATGGATTATTAACGCGAGCCAAAAATCGATACCCGATAACATAATCAATTTTCTAAGTTTGGGTGGAAATTTCGCTTTACCTATCAACTCGAAAGATAAAAATGATCGTTTACGTTCCACCCTCGACATAATAAAAAACTTTGAGTGCAACTCTTACAAAATTTCTGATAATGTTGTCGAGGAAACACGCCGCTTAGTCACGAACTCACTTCATAGATTTCTTAGTAAGAATACACATATTAACCGTATTGACACGTATTTCACACGCGAATTCAAGAAATGCAAAAACTTCTTACGTGAAAATAATGATGTCCTCGTCACCAAAGCAGATAAAGGCCAAGTAACTGTCATCTTAGATAGGAACTCATACTTAAATCAAATGACAGAAATGCTCAACGACCAAAATACATACATAAAAGTAAACAAAGATCCTATCAAAAAAATTACGTCTAAAATTCATGACTTGGTCAAATCTTGGCGTGACAGGGGCATCATTACTGATAGTATGTACTACCGACTGAACTGTACGAATGGTAATCTCCCGAGATGCTATGGTCTGCCGAAAGTGCATAAACCGGGCCTTCCGTTACGCATTATTGTCTCGGCGTTGGGAAGTCCGTTATACAACGTAGCAAAGCTCCTACAAGTAATTTTACACTCATCTATTCCGAAACCGAATTCACATGTAAAAGATAGCTGGTCTTTCGTTAATTTTATTAATAACAGACAGATAAAGGAGGATGAAATACTTATTTCACTTGACGTTACTGCACTTTTTACGAACATTCCGAAAGATCTGGTACTTAATGGAATAGAGAAAAGGTGGAGTCACATTTCGAAAAAAACAGACATGAATTTACAACAATTTTTATATGCCATCGACTTGATTCTATCCTCCACTAGCTTCAGTTTTAACGGTTCAATTTATGAGCAGATTTTCGGCAGTCCCATGGGGTCTCCTCTGTCTCCAGATGTCTCCGACATTGTAATGGATGATCTGGAGACACATTGTTTGAATGTGTTAGATTTCGATATCCCGATTTTTCTCAGGTATGTTGATGACATCTTTGCTGTTGTCCCTAAATCTAAAGTTGACATAATACTAAGAACATTTAATGACTATCACCCCAGATTAAAATTCACTTATGAAACGGAAAAGGACGGGGCACTTAACTTTCTTGACACAACGGTGATCCGAAATGACAATACGTTGATAACAAATTGGTATAGGAAACCTACATTTTCTGGACGATATACGAACTTTTATTCGAATCACCCGCTAAAATATAAAATTAACACGATCACGAGCTTAGTTGACCGCGCGATTATACTCTCGGACAAAAAATTCCATAATTCTAACATTAAAATTGTTAAAGATATTTTGACTAATAATTGTTTTCCAAAATCAATCACGAATAAATACATTGCTAAAAGATTAAATCAACTTAAAACACGAAATACGTCTACCGGGGATAGTAAAATAATTTTTGATCCTAAAAACAGTATACCATTACCTTATGTGAAAAATCTGAGTGAGTCTATAAGTCGAGATCTAAAAAAAGTCAACATTAGTACCTTATATACGGTCCCTAAGAAACTCGACTGTATAATAAAAAGAGGGAAAGACAGGATAGATGATCTTCATCAAACCGAATTAGTCTATAAAATAAACTGCAGGGATTGTAATGTTGCGTACATCGGACAAACGAAACGGCATCTGTGCACGCGCCTCAGGGAGCACCAGAATGATATAAAGAAGAACGATAGCAATCATTCCGTAGTCAGTTGTCACAGAATATCATATGGACACGACTTCGACTGGAATAAACCAATAATCTTACATAAGGAGAAACAGACTAAGAAGAGGGAAATAGCAGAAATGTTTTTTATAAAAAAATTTAATGACAATATAAATTTACAAAGAGACACGGAGAAGCTCAACGCTCTCTACGAACGTATTATAGAAGAGACATAATTTCCCACTTCTTACTTTGTTCCCCCTCTTGATCACTTTATCTGTACTGTTTTGTTGTTGTCCGTGTCCGCACATTAACAGTAACACAGCCGACTCGACAAGTTCTAAACGATCGAATATGCCGTGTCAACGGTCTTTATATATTTTAATTTATCAACGAGTAAACTATGTAAGCACTTTATTTTTATTAATTTGAATTATATACTTTACACGTCGTACATTTGTTCATTAGTTTTTAGGTGTGGCGTAGCAGGCATTATGCCTAACTAATTTATAGTTTATACTTGTAACGCTTGATAAGGACCTAAACCCGAGGTCGAAACGTAGCGTGCTATTTAATAAAGTTGGCCAGTTGGGTCGAATTAAGATACACCGAAGCTGAATTATTTTCACTTACTGGCGAGATAACTCTCAATTTGCTGTTTTTGAAACAATGTCTATTATGTATCCCATAACTGAAAATATCAATGAATAAAATATACATTATAATACCTTATAAAACTATTGGTAATTATATAGAATAACTAACACAGCTCGGATTACCTTGACCTTGATATATGTTGTCAAGGACATGATTCTGAGTAACTTTTCCTTATAACTTAATCGGCGGTCGTTGCTTATTAAAAAGTGACGCGCTTTAAACACTTAAATACTTTTAAAGCGCGTCACTAATCTACATAGGTTAGATGACGCGCTTTAAACACTTAAATACTTTTAAAGCGCGTCATTAAAAAAATTTTTTTTATTAAAAAAAGACGTAATATTAGTCGTTTATGCCTCTCAATACTTAAAATAACTGCTATATTTTCGAAACTTTTTTTGTTGATAACTTTTTAACGAACAATGACCGAGGGCTAAAACCTTCTGAAAGTCACTCAGAAGGGTGACCTTGACAACATATGTCAAGGTCAAGGTCATCGGAGGGTGGTCCCCTATACTGCATAATTACCAATATTAATTTGTATATGCATTAGTAAAACTTACTACGATAAATCCAAATAAACTAAAGGCTAGTTGAAAATCGCAAAATTTAGATCAAACCGTAAGAAAGAAATCTTACTTTACTAAATTACCGTGTCGACGAATGACAGCTTTGAGCGCACGGACCGAATGTAAGTGGGAGGCATACTATATCTAATAACGCTATAATTGCCACTAATGGTTTAAATGTATTGAGAGCGGTCCCGTTGTACCTGCAGGTGCCGTTTTACCTTCGTTAACCTAACACGCGTCCTCCGTATAAATATACACAACTGACAACCAAGAGATAATTACTGCGACCGTGAACTGACCAATCAATTGCATTTATTTATACAAAAAATAAGCAGACCATTAGCTATTTATAACAGTGTTGTTATTCGTAAAAGTATGAAATTATCATACAAGGACATACTAATACACAATAGTAAAAAAAAAGATTTTAGAAAATTTAAATAAAGATACAAATGAATAGTTGTCATGAAAATTGTCAAATGTTTCATTTATCAATGTTATAATTATTGCTTCCTCATAGAGGAAGCTTTGTTTTCGTAAATTTCGTATATGAACCTTTGATTGTGTATAAAATTGGGTCTAATCAACCAAATTTAAAAGAATTATATATGAAATAGGGGTAGAAGAAACCAAAGAAAAGATTGTTTTTTGAGTTTTTGATGCTAATATGTTTAGAGTGTTTTAAAACGTCTACAGTATTCAATTACATCCATAGTATACATTTAAGACAAATCATGACTTCTGTCTGATACCATTGTATTTTAGAGACGTGTATAATTAAGAGAAAAAAAGGTAATTATACAGAAAGACGGCAACCTCGCCGATTTCAATGACCTTGACATTTATTGTCAAGGACGTGATTCTGAATAACTTTTCCTTATAACTTAAGAAGGGAGTACTCTTTCAAAGGCTAAAAACGGGGCTATTTTTCTCAATTTTTTTCGGAAATTATGCGGCCGATTTACGTCTTACACACATATTAACACACATTTTATGTAATTTTTAGAATTTTTACAAGTAGAAATAACAAGAGTTACGGAAGTTATACAAATATTTGCGCGACGTGTTTGAACGCGCGGAAGTCCCACGGTTCTCATGAAATCTGGACACTCAGTAATCTGAAATTAAAAAATTAAACAGATTCTTAATCTACACATATTCAGTTATCGTTGGAACTAGAATTATTAAAATCTTCAATTTTTTTTAAATTTTTTTAAATTATTTTAAGGCACGTAATTTTTTTTAAATCGCAAAAAAATCGACAGTTTTACATTAAAAACAAAAGGAACAAGTTAACGTATTTTAATTTCCCTAGTTCCAACAATAAAGAGACATCTTACGAAAATGTACTCACAGAGCAAAGCCGATCGGCTCATTAGTTTGTCTGAAATCATGGCAACCAGTTTGAAAAATGCCGTTTCGAGAAAAACGCGTTTAAAGTTTCAAGTACAATTTAGTTATATTTTTCTGATACTCACATAAATTTCAATCTTATCGACGATTCCAGATCAAAATAGAAAGTCTTCTTTAACCTATGCGGTCGTGAACAAAATCTAATAGTTCTACAGCAACGATATTTGCCCCAACTCTCGGCGCCGGCGAGGTATAAGTCGGGCTGTGAGTCCTCATCAGTTGACCATAAATGCTTAAGTGTAGCATTTATGGCATTTCTCATGCTTTCCACACTGTTACAATGTTTTTTTAACTTCCACACTGTCCACAATGTTTTCTAACTGCTAGTCCATAATACATGCATAATCTAGTCGAAAGTATATGCTCAGATGGTTGGCAGCAGTCATTAAGGATCGAGGTCAAAGTAGGCCATATTAAATACTATAAAGTTTTTTTTTTTTTTAAGTATAGATTAAGATTTATAAAGTCACATACATGAAAATACTTGTTTTATTAAGATAAAGTTGTAGGTTCTTGTTATTACAAAAACTCTTTCAATTCTTTTAACAAATTTTTAGAGTAATAATAATCCTTTCAGAAAAGCCCGATAACAGCTTTTCCATTAAAAACATTTAGTTTTAAGATATTACTATGGGATGGTCACTTTATTATCCGGTCACTGTAACATCGTTAATCCAGTTTATAAATGGGGAAACCTTAGTATACACTATCGAACGGTAGCTAGGGCAAAACCCATCTCCATAACTCACAATACCAATTTGAATAGGCTCGTGATTATGTACTGCGATGAGAGGGCCACCGCTATAGCCCTAAAAATAAAATATCAAATAATAAATTTACAAAAGGAGGGATACTTTCGAATTATTATAAAGCTGCCTAAAACGGTTTAAAATGATTTATATTGCGCGTTAAGATACTATTATCCACTTAAACTTGGAATTTATTTTGTAGTGTAATCACTATAAACTATAACTTTATTATTTGTGATTATTTTACCTTACAAGGGTCTCGTCCTGTTCCTGGGGCCGTGCAAATTTGCTTGTCGATGATTTCTGTTACGCCCATCCAGTATCGACTACATTCATTATTTTGTATAACATGTAATATGTTATACCTAAGTCTCATACTTCTAGTACCATTGCGATCTGCTCCCCAACCGGCCACATGAGCATATGGATAACTTTGATAATCGTTAGACAGTTTTATGCTCATAATAGTGTCTAAATAAGGAAATATTATATTTAACTAATAAGTTAAAATCAATATTGAGAAATACTATACACTCGTAATATTTTTCTAATCGTTTAATAGTTTATAATATTTTTTCAATATATGTTTATCAAAGATTATGAAAGGTGCTTTGTACACAGATACACAATACAATTTTTGATTAGCGAGTCTCTTTTCCATTTATAAGATTTATTATTTGTTATTCAAATCGTTATTAATTTTTTGCGCATTTTCTATAGAATAATTAAATTTTTTCTGCATTGACATATAAATAAAGAAAAGAGGAGCAGAAGTATTAATTTAAATGTACTTACTGGAGAAGGGAATATCTTCTGGCATAAGAAGTAAACCAATATCATTATGCTTCTTCATTCTATCGAATTCCCAGTGTACAAACGCTTTAGTCGTAATCATCGACACACCGGAGCTCCCTCGAAGAACATCATAGTCAATGGTAGACTTGTCGACGATACCAAACACTACGAGAAATCTTTGTGGGTATTCTAGTAATTGTAAGCAATGGGCGGCTGTGAGAACCCATCTTTCACTTATGATCGTACCGCCGCACCTCCCTTTGTTTCTTTCATTCTTAGGGGCCGTTTTGCTTACGAGCCGATGTATCACTGCCACGTACGGAAACTGTCCAAGATTCGCATAATTTTCCCCCAAAACTTTAGGCTGTCTATTATTACCTATTGTTTAAGAAAAATGTCAGTGTATAAATTTTACAAAACTAGCAAGAATCGTTGCTTCGGTAGAAATATGAACTATAACGTACACGTCATATGAAAGTCATACGTGAAATTAAATACCTTATTTAAGTAATTTTAGAAATAATTAAATCAAATAATTAAAAATCAGTAATTAAATAAAAAGGGCACAGAGGTGTTGATAAGATGTTGTTGTTTTAATCTTTAATTATTAGGTCGAAGTTAGACAACTTTACAAACGTTTCAACCTGGCATTAGTCCATCCTCAGTAAACAATAATACAGGGTGTAACAAAAAAATGGGGACAGACTTTGTGTGCTTATAAGCAGGGGAGTTAATATAAGTAATTTGCGTATAGGAATGCATGTCCGGCTGAAGCCTCGTTTCCGTGCTTCAGCAGTGAAGTTCAGTCGCCTTTTCCTGCGTAGGTAAAGTGCCTTTTTGGTAAAAGATAGCGAAAAAGTTTATTTGAGAAAGCTATTCAGAATCAAAAATCAGGTCCGTATATCAAATTTTGAATCAATCGGCCTACTTTGGTGTTTTTACTTTTTTATCATTGTCAAATATGCCATGAATTAAACATCAAAGTAAGCCGATTGATTCAAAATTTGGTATACGTGCTTGATTTTTAATTTTGAACAGTTTTCTCAAATAAATCTTTTCGCTATCCTTTGTCGAAAAGGCACTTTACCTATACATCAGGTATCAGGATTAGGCAACTTCACAGCCGTGTATAGCACGGTAACGTGACTTCAGCAAGCATGCACATTTCTATACTCAAATTACTTATATCAATTCCCCCTACAAGCATACAAAGTGTGTTTCCATCTTTTTGTTACACTTTATATCAAAATTTTATAGACGCAAAGACACTTTATTAAAGTACAACTTCAGTGTTAAACTCAACTTGAGTGTTAATTTGAGTGTTATTCTCAACTTGAGAATTAATTTGAGTGTTACTCTCAACTTAAGAGTAACGCTCAAATTAACTCAGACAGACCATGTCCAAAATCGAGACATAAAACGTCTTTAAAACGTCTTTTAGCCATTATTTTGTAAGACATCTAAAAGATATCTAAAAGATGGCTTTTAGACGACTTATGTCCCGATTTTGGACATGCTGTCTGGTAACTCTCAAGTTGAAAATAACACTGAAGTTTACTCTCAAGCTAACACTCAAATTGAAGTTTACATCAAGTTAAGTGTTCGAAATACCCCTCAAATATTGAGTGTTATTTTGAGTCTTTTTGAGTGTTTTTCCCGTGTAAAGGGAAAGTGAACGAACAAGCGGAAAGGTAAGGGCCATTCTACAATACGTCACAAACGATGGCAACTGCTAGTTGAAAAGTGTTATTTCTGATTGTCGATTGCCAGTTGCAGACGCTAAAAAAGTTAAAAGTTTGCCAACTCTCTTTTGACAACCGCAACTGACAAGCGCAACCGGAAATAACACTTTTCAACTAGTAGTTGCCATCGTTTGCGACGTATTGTAGAATGGCATTAAAAGAGCGCGCAAGATAGAGCGTATCAGCGCATTGCTTCTTTTCCGCGCATCCGGTAGTTGACGACGGCGTATTTTGCGGCAAATTTGACAGCTGATGATAGTTCGTTTTAGTGGGATCATGGTATGTGGTATATACCCTACATATTGTGATAGAAAATATAAGAGTTAGTAAAGATGAGATTAGTATATTAATATATAGTAAAGTAGGTTATATAACCAGTATATAAACATCTATCAATATATAGTGACATTAAAAAAAGAATATAATTTATTAATAAAAAATTAGTTGCAGTTAGTAAATTATAAATGTAAAATAATATAATAAAACATATATGTAACAAAAAATAATAACTGTATATATGTAATAAAATACAAATTTGGTTTTATAAATAGCGTTTTCAATTTGTTGATTCGACCCGGCACTGATCGTTGAGTCGAGTCAGATCAAAAGTTTGATTTGAAACTCGATGACTTCCTTGCCAAGCCCTTTATTAAATTTTAATTTTGATTTTTTCTTATCTCAAGTTATCGAGAATTGAAGAACAATAAGTGGACATTTTTACTTCGATCGTTTATAACTCCGTTAAAAATTATCGTACAGTAATTCCAAAAATGGATTCTTAAAACCGAATCTTTGCTCTAAAGTCTGGCCTACAGGTTTTTCTCTAGGCCTACAATGACTGTTAGTGCAAATTCACAATGCACATGGCGGCTGAAAGAAAAAATCACCGGATCGTCCGAGCGAGTGAGGAATAATTTTAGGCGGGAGTTCCGTATACGACATACGACCCTCCTTCGATTTTGATCTACTTTTGCAGGCACGTAGTACGCACTAAAAGAAACTGAAAGCTCCAGTGCTACCTTGCAGAACTGACTGTTTTTTAAAATATTCAAATTTTTATTATTTTGCTGGGTTTGGATTTGGATTTTTGGTTTGGGTTTGGGTTTGGATTTTTGGTCTGCGTACGCGGAAGATTGATTTTTTGGACTGACTGAGTGACTGACTAACTGAGTGGGTCAGTGTATATATATATATAAAACGTCAGAACGTAGTTTAGTTTTTTTAAAGTGAATTTGAAGAGTAAGTTATATTTTTATGACAAAAGTAATCAATCTTTCATTAATTTTGTTGTGGGTGGGAAAGTGTAAACCTATTGTATATTCACGCATATAATTTTCCATCCACACAACAATTGGGTTAGGTTAAAGGTTAGGTTAGTTATTTGGAGGTGGAGCCTACTGCCTTCACGCATACTCTTTAAACCTCCGTAGGGTAATTTTTTTTAATTTCTTGAAGTTGGAACCACGTGTTCTTTATTCCTCACATTAGAAACAAACTTATGCTATGTGTAAAACTCTAGGTCGATCGGAAGCAGGAGTTATTTGGAACTATATCCATTTTTCCATCCCCACAACAATTGGATTGGGTTAGGGTAAAGTTTTTTCGGAGATAGAGCTCCCTTAATTGTAGGGAGGCGGAACCTATACTGCATCCACGCATGCACTTTCCCATCTACACAACAATTGGGGATCGAGTGGACCTCATTTCCTTTGCTTTACAGGGCAAAACGAGGTCTATTATTGTGTAATTTTATATAGGTTTTCAACTTTCCACACGAAGAGAGGGTCAATATTGTACACATGTAGTCAAAAAATCCAAAATCTAGTAAAATAATAAACATTTGAATATTTAGTCATTTCCGCAAGCACTGGAGCTTTCGACTTCTTTTAATACATACTACGTGTCTGCAAAAGTAGATCAAAATTGGAGAGAGGCCGTATACGGAACTCTTACCTAATTTTTAGCCACTGTATGTCTGTAATAATTTTTTTAACAATTTTTGTCCCCTCCTGGGGATTGCGGGCTCGGTTGCGGTTGAGAATTACCAGTTAATTGTTGCGGATAGTCTCTATCCTAATCGAGGCGTTTGAAAAGCTTCTCGTGCGACATAAAACTCGCACGTTTGCGCCTATTTGCGTGCCTCGCAGGAAGATCAGTTCAGTTGTTGCTGCCGCACAAGGTCGAAACTTGGGTCTTTGTGAAGTTGGCACCTCACTTTTAAAAATCGGAAGTTTTATCAACAGTTTCATTTGCACCCACAATAGTTCTATAGTTCCTGATAGGTTTTAGAAATAGTTCCGTTGATTTAGTTTAAAAAAATAACTTTTGAAAATATGAGGTGCTAACTTCCCGTGGCACCTCATGTTTCGAAAAAATTAATTTTAACCATGATATTTTATAGTTCTCAAAGAGTTCTACAGTTCCTGATAGGTTTTAGCAATAGTTCCGGTCATTAAGTATTTTTAAATACATTTTTAATCTGACCGCGAGCACCTCAGTTCCAAAAAAATTGTTTTTTACCATGAAATTCTATAGTTCTTGAAGAGTTCTACAGTTCCTGATAGGTGTCAGCGACAGTTCCGACCTTTAATTATTTTTAAATAAATTTTTAATCCGACCACTGGCACCTCATCTAGGAGAAATACGGGGTGCTGACAATTCCGATTGTTTCCTTCAGAGTTCTCGGCAGTTTTCACATAGTTCCAAGCATTTAAATACGTTTTGACAAGAGTTCCAGCTATTTACTATTTTTAAACAATTTTTTAATTTGACCGCTAGCACCTCATCTACCAGAAATACGGGGTGCTGACAATTCCGATCGTTTTCTTCAGAGTTCTCGACAGTTCTCACATAGTTCCGAGCATTTAAATACGTTTTGACAAGAGTTAAAAATAGTAAATAGCTGGAACTATGTGAGAACTGTCGAGAACTCTGAAGAAAACGGAGTTGTCAGCACCCCGTATTTATGGTAGATGAGATGCTGACGGTCAAATTAAAAAATTGTTTAAAAATAGTAAATAACTGTAACTTGTCAAAACGTATTTAAATGCTTGGAACTATGTGAGAACTGCCGAGAACTCTGAAGAAAATAATCGGAATTGTCAGCATTCCGTATTTCTCCTAGATGAGGTGCCACCGGTCGGATTAAAAATTTATTTAAAAATAATTAAAGGCCAGAACTGTCGCTGACACCCATCAGGAACTGTAGAACTGTTGCGGGTGCAAATGGAACTGGTATTAATGATTATGTTCGCCTATTTTTTTGTTAGGCGGTGGAAGACTGCAAATTTCAAGATGGATATCGCAAATTCGTCCTTATACAAAGTTGACTACGTCTTTGAGTATTAACCTAAGTAAAAATTGAACAAAAGTGTCTTATAGTAGAGAGTTTGCCCTGTAAAACCTTTTAAAAAACTTTTTTTAAACTGAGTAATTACAATTTAAAAATGGGCAAAAATTTACTGAGAAAAAGTGATCCCCTAATTTTTATTAACAGTGTGTATATATACATACATATATATAATATATATATATCCTATATATGATGAGAATGACTCATATATATATAAAATAATTTTTTTAAAGAGTATATTAAAGCTACTACTAGGGGTTTTCGAGGTACAAAAAGATATACGATTTACCATTTGGGTTTACTTAAGGGCTTACACCTGAGTAAAGTGACCATATTTTGGGAATTTTTTTCTCGGGAAATAATTGCTTTATTCAAAAACTTTTTTTTTTGTTAAAAAGAGCATGTATTCTAGTACGTTTGTGAATTTTTTAATTAAAATTTATCAACAATAAATATTGTTTATTGGCGTCAGCGTAAGCCCTGTTTTTTTGCGGTGTTCACCATTTTGAGTTGTTACGTCATCTGGAACAAAAATAAGCATTAAATTCCTAATTAGTGATATTCAAGACAGTTAGCTACGAGCCAAAAAAAATTTAAAAAAAAATTCGAAAAATGGCGGCTGTTTGAAGTTTGAAGTCGATTTTTGACCTATTTTTTCAAGTTACCAATGCATTTTTTAAACATTTGTAACAAAAAATTTATAAAAGTCTGATCGTAGCTAATTAGACAAAGCATCCAAGAATATTGTGTCCAAATTTCAAAAAGATCTATCGATCCGTTCTCGAGATATCGTGAACACCGTTTTTTAAAACCATGTTTCGAGAAAAACGCGTTTAAAGTTTGAGAAGAGATTTGGATATCATTAATTGTTTATAATGCTATAACTTGAAAACGGCTTGTCTTACAAAAAAAATGCAAAAGACAAGAAAGTTTCATCTTGACTCGAAATTATTAGTAATAATTTAAAAAAAAATTTTTTTGTTAATTAACAATGAAATTGTTTAAAATTTTTTTTTCTAATTTTACCTTTAGTCGGCGATTCCGGGGCCATATAAAAGTCCTTCGATTTCAAGCAGATTCTCAGCATCAGCTGCTCGCAATTGTTTACGAAGAATTCTTCCTTCCCGTGTTGCATTCGCGGCTTGGATCTCGGCCTGATGAAGACGATTTTCATCTGTCTCCTCACAGTAATTATTGGCATAATAAACATTCGCGGAACTAATTATTTATTGTTAAACCGATGACGACTTGAGGCGAGGCTTCTCGAAGGACACGAAGTCCTGAGAGGAGAGAGCTATCTCGCGATACGGGCGAAAAAGGCGCGATACCGCTACGCTCCGCTCCGCCCCGCTTCAGTAAAACCTCCGTAACTTCTACAATTCTTCGAATTTCTTAATAATATTTTAACACAATATTTTTGAAACTATATATTTTCAAGAAATGCAATAAAAAAAAATCGATTTTTTCAAAATTCTACTCAGGTGTAAGCCCTTAACATACACTGCGCCTGTACTTGGTGCCTTTTTCTACCTTTTTTTAAAAAGGTAATTTTGTATGGTAATTTAAACGTAGCATTTATAAATGTAGCAAGTACGGGTGTAGCGCGTGCCACTCTTAGCCGCTAGGGGCGCTAGCAAAATTGGAGACGCACCGAGCTGTCACCGAGTACCGAGCATATCGTTAACGAGAAAATCTGTGTACATAAACGTGAATATTTCGGAATTTTTTAACATGCCGGGAATGTATGTGGCATATGGATTTAAAAATAAAGGAGAGCATTGGTTTTCGAGAGACAAGAATGACAAGATGATGAAAAAATGGTGGATCATCACTGCTATAAAACGCGAGGATTTATGTCCGAATACAAATTCGTGACTAAACATATTTTTCATTATATATCTATTAATTTTATTGTAAACTCGATCACTACTTTCAAAGCCGATGGTAATATAATCCTCAGGTCTAAAGTGGTTTGTGCACAGCAAATTTGTATTCGGAAAATCCGAATCCTTGCGTTTTATAGCAGTGTTTTTTCATTATCTTGTCCCTCGGGAATCGATGCGCTCCCTTATTTTTACATCCATATGCCACATACATTCCAGGCATGTTAAAAAATTCTCCAAACCTTTCTACTTATTAAACGTAAACATTATGACACGTTTCCATTTTCGGTGCTGCCCTCTGCGCTGAGCTTGTCATCTCGCCATGAATCATCAAATTGTAAGTGTTGATAAAATTAACTAAAACTTTTTGGAATTTTTGATTTTGCTCACCATGATTAATTGCGTTGAAATTATCGCATGTAACGTTTCTGGTTTCGGCATATTCAAAGTACTGACATACTCGCTGGGGTCATATTGATTACAATGCACAAGAATATCAATATACATCTTAGACTCATGACTGTGTGTTCCGCGCGTCGTGCCTGCAAATTTATATTCATGGTGTTGCGCCGATATACAGACAACAATTAACGAAATTATTAACGCTTTGGATAACGCTTTCGTGGGGGAGAGAGAGAGAGAGAGAGAGAGAGAGAGAGAGAGAGAGAGAGAGAGAGAGAGAGAGAGAGATGTATTAGATGTAAAAAATTCCAGAAAATACTACTTGTAAGTATATATACTCGCGGTAATATTGCATGAAAAATATTAGCATATGTACATTATTTTGGATTATTTATAAGTAAACTGATATTACGTGTCTTTATCAAAGGTATATTTATCTTTTTATTATTCGTTGTATTGTCTAATTAATAATGCGGTAAAAATTGAGACTTTTGATTATTTAAGTTTTGAAATTTGAATCACGAAGCACAAAAAAACTAAAATTTCTTTCCAAGAACTTTAACTGCTTTAACATTATTAATTAATCTTTATTGACTTGCAAAATCTCTGAAACACTATTAATATTGCTCACCTTCGGTCGATGATCGGTACTACGTAGATGTTGTATAATTTTAAGGAAGTGTTTTTTATTCCAACAAAAATTTAATGTGAGACTGTCACTAGCGACGAGACAAGCACTAGTCTCCGTCGTATAATATAAGATATCAATGAGGCCAAATGCGACGAAATATCCTTGACAACACGCATGTCTCAAATCAGGAGATATGATGTCATTAAGATGTCTTCCAGACGTCTAACAATACGACGTCTTACTAAGAAGCCACCCCAAGTGTAGTCGGAGATTTTAAAAATTCCTGCACCATATAATAGTCCTGGTGTAAGTAACTAAGACCCATATATGTCTTAAGCTCTAATATGTACCGGGTGTCCCATAAAGATATGATGACTGCTTTAAAACAGTTGATGTAGCACTGTTCTACGTTTCCAGTATTTATATTTGGACAGGCATTATCACGAATTGTAATTCTAAATATCACGTGTATTAGGCCGATCTTATATATAAAATCCGACTCTGAATACCAGTCTTACATAAAAACATCTGGTACATCTGAGAAATCCGTCGAATGCGAAAATCCTCCAGTACCGTAGTTCTTATTTATCATGTATCGTAAACTTCTTTTGGGGTACTGGGTACATACAGAAGCTTAAGACATGTATGGGACTTATAGTTATCTCACCCAGGGCTAGTATACGGAGCAAGAATTTTTAGAATCTCCGACTCTCACTTGGGATAATTCCCTAGTTAGACACATCTTAATGGTGTCTTTTAAACATCTTATCTCCGGATTTGAGATATTACGTTCACTAGAATGGAAGTATAAATGTCCCAATCATCATCAAGTGAAATTAATTTCTACACGCAAAATCGAATTTGCGTAATGTGATTTCTTAAAAATGCGGTACATACCTTTATCACCTAAACATCTGAAATGTGACTATATATGTTCTATCACTACGACTATATTTATTCCACCACAACACTGTTAAGTTTATCTGGAGTTTTCACGTCAAAATCAAGCTTTCAATTAAGACATCTCAGAATAAATTATAGGCATAATGAAAAATGTAACATTTTTTTTATATTATGTTTATCGCGCATGTAAATTACAACCAGTCTGATTAAGAAGGTTGGTCAAATCAATATGATAAGAATTAGTTCATATTTCTAAATTTTAACGAGCATATTAAGGTGATGTTGGAGCCGTCTGTATAACCGACAAAATTACCATTTTCTATATTATCGACTATATCTGTCTTTGTATAGAGAAAGATATAGACAAAGATAGCACGCACACATACGCACGATGCACACCGACATCATACTTTTATATTACGCTTCCAAATCTTGATTTGGGGGGTTTATCGATGTTTTTCTTGTTGTGCAATTCAAGGAAGCTTTTTTTCGCGTTCGTATCTATATGATATATCTCTTAATTATATGAAACACATCTTGTGATGAGCTGACAGCTCGCCGCAACTCGAGACGCCGTATAAGGATAAAAGTAGATAAAGAAATCGGTTGGATCCAAAGATAAAAACCAAACACATTCTATTGCTACTTAGCCGCTCAGTGAGCAGGTGTAGTACTGAATGCACCCATTAGAGAATATAATAATAAAATAATATACATACCACATATTATTCTATCATATATTACTATATTCATGTGCATGGGATATCTTGGATATTTATATCAATTTAATAAGCCAAGTACTACTGACAAGGAAACCTCGCGAACTCGAAAATTCTGATTTTAATGAAACTTCTCACACATGTAGGGGGAGTAAAAAAATAAATTTATTATCAAAAAATGTTTCAAATAAAAGTTTTATAGTAAAATCTCCTCTATTCAACAACATTAAGATAATATTTTTTAAAAATAATTTTTTAAACAAAATTTTTCATAGAGGAGATTTTACTATAAACCTTTTATTTGAAACATTTTTTTATATCTCGAATACTTTTCGAAATATATCGAGAAAAGCAAAAACCGGCTCTACATATGAGTGGTGGTTTCACCCCTTAAAACCGTTTTTGGGCAGCTACAAAAAATTTCTAAATTTATCTTTTTACTCCCCCTACATGTGTGGGAAGTTTCATTAACCCGTAGAGGTCACACCTCCTAAAAGTAACGTAGCAGTCACACTGAGGTCCAATGGACCCCACGCAGTTGCCATTTGCGTTCTTTTTGATGTATCGACTCAAACCTTGAACTGGAATTTAGTTTAAGACTACCTCTTTATAATCCAATAATTTTTTTCTCTTTTAAAAAATTTTATGTTAAGAAAACGCGAGAAAATTTTTTTTCGAGAAATTTGACTTTTTCACAAAAAATTTCAATTTTTGAGATAGAGCAAAAAAACTTCCTGCGTTTTACTCTCAAAATAGTATACTTTTAAGAATTTAATTAGCTTAAATAGCCTGGGGTCCACTGGACCCCAGTGTGGCCTCTACAGGTTAAAATCAGAATTTTTTAGTTCGCGAGGTTTTCTTGTGAGACAAATTTAAATCTCGAAACATTTTTCAACATACTATATATATAATGTTTAAATACTAAAATTTTACTTTATTTTTCTGTGACTTTTTTGTAACTTTAGGCAAATTATATACAATGGATTTAAATCAAAATAAAGCATAAAAAACTTGGCATGCTCAGGTCGCATTTTGATATGTACATTTCTACAATCATATTTCTTTTATATTTCGATAAAATAATTCGCAAAGTTTTATTTTAAATATTATCTGCAATAATATCAAAGATATGTAATTTAACACAATAGAAATATTATATGCATGTTTTATAATATTTACATATAATCATTACAAAAAATTAATAAAGTATTAAAGGAGAATGTTTATGTCAATAACATATCGCACCCCAAGAAGAATACTGTCACAGCTAAAAAAAATGTTGATTTTAAATTAAACCCATAAATATGCCTCAAATATGTTACCTACGTGTTATAATAGTGTCACAAGTCTAGATGCGAAATCCACCGCACAAGAACAGAAGTGTCATTATTCTTTTAAATCGGTTATGCTATACGATTTTCTGGGTGAATAGTGTCATATAAGTGAATTGACAAGTGAATCACAGCAGACTTCTTTGTAATGATGCGCCCTCGAATACGCATTGCTCCTGGCGAACATCAGCCGAATGCCGCCCGGCTGAACACTCGCCGAGCGAGAAGGGCGCGGTGCGCCTACATATAAGTAACCAACCTTTAAGGTGATGCTGGAGTCGTCTGTTTTACCGGCATTTTTTGCCGTTACATATAGCGTCGTATTAATTTGACAGAATTAAAATTTCTTTTCCAGAATTGCAATACATACATCAATGATTCAGGGAAACTTCGATTTTACATAGAAAACGAGAAAAAATTACGGAAGTACAGATTTCCTTATCTACTTTTATCCTAATATGGCGTCTCGAGTTGCGGCGAGCTGTCAGCTCATCACAAAGATGTGTTTCATATAAGAGATATACCATTGATACGAACGCGAAAACAAGCTTCCCTGAATTTCACAAGAAAAACATCGATAAACCCCCCAAACCAAGATTTGGAAGCGTAATATAAAAGTATGATGTCGGTGTGCATCGTGCGTATGTGTGCGTGCAATGTAGAGTACGTGCTCTCCTTGTCTATATCTTTGTCTATATATACAAGGACAGATATAGTCGATAACACAAAAAATGGTAATTTTGTCGGTTATACAGACGGCTCCAGCATCACCTTAATTATTGTGGAAGTATTTATTTGTTATCTGGGATCCTGCAGCCGTATGATTTACCGACAATATCGTTCGTAGATAGATCTTTTAATTGGCTTTATAGAATTGCAAAAATCTTTTATAGAATTAAAGTCCGCACAAAAATCTGGGGAGGCAAACGCGATTTTATATCAAACACACAAAAAAATTAAAAATATTACTAATTTGGGCACATACAGCCGTCACCTGACGGCAATATATTTGCTTAAAACAAAAATTCTGCAGTTTATACATACATAATGTTTATCATCCTCCTTTGGGAAAACATGTAGGAATAATATCGTGTAAGTAGAAGTAAGATTCAATGCGTACAGAAAAAGATCCATCTACGAATTATTTTAGTAATGCAAATACGGATGCAGAATGACAAGAAGAGCAGCAACAGTAGTTCCCGGATCTTGCGAGAGCAAGACTGCTCTTCTTGTCATTCCGCATGTATATTTGCATGTATAAAAGTTAAAACAATGACACTTTTTTTCTAGACTTCTATCGTAGTTGTTATTGCACGATATTGTTCTTCAATGTTTTCTCTAGAGGGCTAGATTCTCATTTTGTATATATAAACTGAAGTATTTTTGTATAACCAAATATTGTCATCAGTGACAGCTCTATGTGCAAATTTTTAATTATTTTTTCGTTTTGGAAGTTAAAACCGATCTAACTCTCTACATTTTTGTGCGTACTTTAATTCTACACCAAATTTTTGCAATTCCGTAAAGCCAATTAAAAGTGCTTTGCTTTTAACTAAATGTCGATAATTACTGCCACTATAGGATCAGAAAACCATAAATATATTTTAATCAAACTAATTAATCATACTTTTACCAAATTTGGTAAAAGTTGAAATTTTGAGGCTCAGTATCTCGATTTTTATACCGCAAGAGATACTGAAATTTATACCACGCATAAAGCACACCTAAATTAACATATATTCACAGTTTCAAGAAAATCTATAGAAAATCGATTTTCTGTAGTATAAGGACGGTAAACGTCTTTAATAACAGTATAATAGTGCGTTCCGGCAAGACACCGCTACTGAAGCGCTACCGTACTTACCGTTATAGCGCTACACAGATAGCCAATAATCAGTAATGCTAACTATAGTGCTACAAAATATAGCAAAAAAATATTGAAAAAACTGTAGCGTTTCAGTAGCGGTATCTTGCCGGATGAACGCACTCAATGAAACGTATCAGTAATTGCATCATTGCGCATTGCCGTCGATGGTTTTATATGTAGTGGCAATGGCATTCACAAAAGCATTTTTATCTACACCTATGTTTACATATGTTTATTTAATCAATCGATAAGAATTTAATTGATAAAATCGGCATAATAAAAATTTAATTAGTAAATTCATTGCTAATTTAAGAAATCTAGATCTTTGAACTTTATCATTCATTTGTCACTAATTTAATTAAATTGACGATATTTAATCAAATTACAAATTGTTATCGATTTTACGCGGTATAAAGTTTATTGAAAATAAATTTTAATTAGAGCACGTAAATTTTTATTTTTTTTTATGTATAATCGAAAAATTATTAATTTAATAAAATGAGCACACACAAAACACGCGCGCGTGCACACGTACGCACGCATACACACACACGCACGCACACACGCACAGTATTCCGATATCTGATAATTTCTATTTATCGAATTCTTAAAAACGATTTGTACAAAGCTATTATATTATCTAACGATTTGTACAAAGCTATTATATTATCTAACGATTTGTACAAAGCTATTATATTATCTAACGAAATAAATGAGAAAAAATTTAAGGACATAACACTCATAACAGCAATTTGAGACTTGCATTTCATGTGGATATAAAGTTTTTATTTAACAAAATAGCATTCAAACAATAAAAACGTATTTCAAAGTGATTTCTTAAAATAGAGACGCTTCATAAGTATATTATTTTATTTCTTCCTGTAAGAAACTTTTCTGAAAAAATAGATAAATGCAATCAAATTAATGTAAATAAGCGTTTATTATTCATCTTTTCGTCATGACAATAATACTAGATTGATGCATATTGAAGCTGGTCTAATAAAATTGAAGCTAGACAGTCTTGAAGTGTTAGAATGGTAATTGGTTTTATTGCACTTCTTCCTTCCAAAACAAGTTCTTTTAAAAAGTCCCTTTTAAAGAGAAAAATTTTAAAACTTGTGTTTTAACGATAAAAAACAGAAAAAAAAACGGAGAATCTTCAGTTACTTAAGGAGGTTCGCCTACTATTCTGAAGTCAAAAATGCGATTGAATAATAATGTCATTACAGCGATCCCAAATTATATGCAATATTAGTATAATGAATTGTAGATGCTAGTTATGTGCTATATTCTTCGTAAATTATTAGTATATAGAATATTAACAAATATATGCCGAAGTATGAGAGCGTCAACGACTCGGGAATCATTATCATCAAATACTCATTATCCAACATTATAAAGTAAAAGAAAAATCACAAATAATTTATAAAGACCTATATGAACAATTGTCAGAGAATACTAAAGACTTAAAATGATTAATACATTTGATGATTGCGTGTCGTGAATTCATGATGAGTGGTTAAACACTGTTTGTGAGGTTGGGTTCGCATCAGCTGTTGCGTTGCCAATGTCTGTTATTACTAATTCGATTCATGAGGTAAAAGTAAACTTTGTGACAATAAAGCTTTAAATCTACACGGTAAAATCCTATTTTTAAAATATTTATGCAATCCTTGATGTTTCATCTCACATCTGTCAAATGCTAGTTTTTCAAAGTCCTAAGTTGGCTAACAAGGGAACCTCGCAAACTGGAAAATTCTTATTTTAATGAAACTTCCCACACATGTAGGGGGAGTAAAAAGATGAATTTAGATATTTTTTGTAGCTGCCCAAAAACGGTTTTAGGGGGTGAAACCACTGCTCATATGTAGAGCAGTTTTTTGCTTTTCTCGATATATCTCGAAAAATATTTAAGATATCAAAAAATGTTTCTTATAAAAGTTTTACAGTAAAATCTCCTCTATTCGACAACATTAATAATATTTTTAAAAAATAATTTTTTAAATAAAATTTTGATTAAAAATTAAAAAAAAATTTTTTTTTTTGAAATTTTATTAATGTGGTTGAATAAAGATGTTTTTACCATAAAACTTTTATTTGAAACATTTTTTGATATCTTGAATACTTTCCGAAATATATCGAGAAAAACAAAAAGCCGCTTTACATATGAAGGGTGATTTCACCCTTTAGAACCATTTTTTGGCAGCAATAAAAAATTTCTAAATTCATCTTTTTACCCTCCCCCCCTCCTCCTACATGTGTGCAAAGTTTTATAATAAGAACATTTATGTGTATTTAACCGCAACGAATAATTTTTTCAAAAATTTATTTTTGCATCTCTTATTTTAAAAAATATATGTTGCGTATGTTATTTAATAAAATTGTAAAATGAAGATACTTTTATCCTGAATGTACTTATAATTCTTTAAACAATATCGTAACAATTTTAGCGCTAACTAAAAATTTCTAAATTTATCATTTATTCATCTGTGTGTGCGTGCGTGCGTGTGTGTGTTTTATAAAATATTTTAGTTTTAGATCTCGCGATAGTAGATCTCGCTAGGCTCGCTCCGACGCGCGACGCTCGACGACCGGACTTGATGGTGGGGCGAGCGCGCAGCGGTTCTTATGCCCGGTCTTCGATCGTGCCCGAACGTCCGGATCTTATTGATGATATTCCCCATAAGACCATACGTGTTGACAGCGTTCTCTAGAATGTATAAGAATATTTATTACAAATATTAGTAATAAATATTATAATTATTTAGATAACAATATCTTTTACTTACGAACAATTTTTATATTTCATAGTATTTACAAAATATTTTTTGCACCAGGAACAACGTATTATGGCAGGTGCACCACATATGGAACAGCGTGGTATTTCTTGTATATCTTTTCCAGAGAAACAAAAATCTACTGGATTTTCAAACTGTGGTGGCTGTTCGTTGATATAGCCACTTTTGAACCAAGCGTATTTAAAAAGATTATGGAATTGTGGAGAGGACAGCTGTATATGCGTTAAGGATTGTAATTTAATGATATTATTTCTTAAATGTAAATTGATATCATAATTTAACAATGTAACGCGATCACTAAATGTCCTCACCAAGTTCTTCCATACTCTAAACCCATAAACATCAAGAGGTTGAATCATTGCTGTGGTTTTTTTGGTATTGTTAAAATCCGTACATCTTTATCTTTAGATGGCATAAACTCTTGTAAGTTCGCAGGACAATGTCCGCTCCAAGAGTCTAGTAATAACACACTGAAACTTCCAGTTGCGGATAAAAAAACATTTGTGAACCAAGATTGAAAGTGTTGTGTAGTCAGTTTGCCTGATTTCGATGCTGCGATGAAAACATTTGCAGGCCTGAACAAAGTCGCTTCTACGCGTGGTCCAAAATTTCCACTGGTCTTTTTCAATACCAAATAAAGAGGTGATTGTAATTGTCCACTTGCGGAAATTGTAGGCATAATGGTGTAGCTGTGTGTCATTGCTGATTGTGATTGAACTACACTTTCGACTATTTTAACACCTTGTGTCGTTAACGTTCTGCCTGAATGTACTTCCAAATTAAATCCACTTTCGTCTGCATTATATATATTTTGTACATCAAAAACATCTATAAATGATTTTACAGAGCCTATGAATTCTTGGCAAGCAATTTGTAATTGTTCTTAATTTTTCTTGGATGAACGGTTTACAAATTTTGCTATTTTCCTTGACACTGTTCCGTGTTTTCTTTTAAAATTTAATATTCATGTTGCTCCTGCTTTAAAATGAGGAAGATTAATTTCCTCTGTTGCTTCTAGCGCCCATCGTCGCAGATCTAAATCATGCATAATGCTGTTTTGGTAGTTAGCGTCTTTGAATTTGTTCAAGACGTATTCAGAAATGTATAATAGTTTTTCTCTATGAGTACCACCTCATTGTAGGGAAAGTTCCCATTTATACAGCTGCGGCAAGGACTTTACCTTTCTAAAGCGATGTTGGACTGATGATAAACTGTAACGTCCCTTTTTTCCACTTTTCCAGAATTCAACAGCTCTTCGTTTATAGTTATTATTTACAATTTCGTATTCTTCCGATGTACAACTATCTTTTCTCCCTCATCTTCATCAAGTTCTTCTACTTCTTCTATTTCGTCAGCTACGACAAATTCTGCATCGTATAAGTCCCAATAATTCTCAAATTCTAATGTAGTGTCGGTCTGCATAGCAAATGACATGTCATCCATCGAATTTTGTATAATATTCTTTATAGTATCATGCAATTCAATTTCTTTATCATTTGTAGGTATTTATGGAATATTTGAAATTTGGAATGAAACCATTAACATATTGAGAACATTCGTAGAATTTACACGTAACATTTTGGTTTGTTAAGCTAAAAATATGCACTTTTTCTGAATTAAAATTTTTGACAATCTTTTACACTTGTATGAATCGTTAAACTCGTGGTACTTATACTAAAACTATGCGCAATATTTCCGACTTATATAGAGCCTTATTATCTTATTTATATCTTCTTTATATCAGAATCTTCCGAATATGAAAAATTACTGCAAAATATTCTCACGTACAACGTGTGTGATTACACATTGCATTGCGACACTAGACGTAAATGAGCGATATGCACGTGTACATTGCACGTTGTACAATATACACATTGCAATATGATCATATTGTTTATATATTACACGTACATCATATTACATATTTTCACGTAAATGAACGATATACACGTGGTATAATATAATCGCTTCTGTTAGGTATCACAGTATATATTGTATTACGTGCATATCGCTCATTGTCTAATCGCAATGCAGAGTAGTCACGTTCGTTGTACGTGAAGATAGTCACATACGTTGTACGTGAAGATATTTTGCAGTAATTTTTCATATTTAAAATTGTTACAATATTGTTTAAAGAATTATAAGTACATTTAGGATAAAAGTATCTTCATTTTACAATTTTATTAAATAACATACGCAACAGATATTTTTTTAAATAAAAGATGCAAAAATAAATTTTTGAAAAAATTATTTGTTGCAGTTAAATACACATAAATGTTCTTATTATAAAACTTTGCACACATGTAGGAAGGAAGGGTAAAAAGATGAATTTAGACATTTTTTGTTGCTGCCAAAAAATGGTTCTAAAGGGTGAAAACACCCTTCATATGTAGAGCGGCTTTTTGTTTTTCTCGATATATTTCGGAAAGTATTCAAGATATTAAAAAATGTTTCAAATAAAAGTTTTATGGTAAAAACATCTTTATTCAACCACATTAATAAAATTTCAAAAAAAATTTTTTTTTTAAATTTTTAATTAAAATTTTGTTTAAAAAATTATTTTTAAAAAATATTATTAATGTTGTCGAATAGAGGAGATTTTACTGTAAAACTTTTATAAAAAACATTTTTTGATATCTTAAATATTTTTCGAGATATATCGAGAAAAGCAAAAAACCGCTCTACATATGAGCAGTGGTTTCACCTCTTAAAACCGTTTTTGGGCAGCTACAAAAAATATCTAAATTCATTTTTTTACTCCCCCTACATGTGTGGAAAGTTTCATTAAAATCAGAATTTTCCAGTTCGCGAAGTTCCCTTGTAAGTGTGTACTAAATCAGTGATCATTTACCTCAGAGCGACCGTTTTTCATGAGGCGATAGGCTCAAAGAGGTCAACTTCTGAATAATATTACAAAAAAACTACGGTCAATATTGCTCAACTTTTGGAATTATTTGTGTAAAGTGTTTATGTAAATCATGTAAAAAAATTAAGACTCTAAGTTGACTTTCGACTAATAGGTGAACCTTCTTAATACAAAGTATCTTGATTCTATAAAAATATAATACTTATTTATAAAAAAATTTTATAAATAAGAATTTATCAATTTAATACTGTGCATATGTATACTGTATATACAACAATAAGTCCCTATATATAAAATTCTCAGAAACAACAACACGCCGCGAAAATAACAGGAAGTGTCTTATAAAAACAATAATCGCGGCGTGGACTAATTCAACGATTTAAAAACCGTATACATAATTCAAGCTACAAGTTGAATTGTCAGCTAAAATGCATTTATTTCAACTGCCATCACGCTCGTGCTTGGACAGTTCAATGTTACTCGCATCACTCGCGGATGGAAATTTATCGTCACTGCTGATCCATACGTGGAAACCTGCAGCGCTTCGATAATGTTGCACGACATTAACGATGCCCATCACAATGTATACTACGGCTAGAATCAGGAAGTAGCTGCCGTAGACGAAAAACTGAAATTCGAAAAATTCCCAGCGTTATTTGAGGAGATACCCAACACCCAATCTCAAAGTATTTTTGGTGAATTGTTTTACCTGCTGCCTAATATTTAGCATGAGCGTATTGATGACCACGAGCGTCAATATGCTCTGCGTTAATAACGCGAAGAATGTATTCACCCCGAACACAAGGCCGTAGCTATCCTCGGATATACATTTGGCGACTTCGAAGCTACAAACAAGTAAAAACAAAACACTTTCTGATTCCTCTCTTTCCTCATTCATCCTTATTGTTATTTTATTCAAATCAAAAATTTATTTTAATTTTTCGAAGAGTATTTCCTAATTAAATCACGTTGTTAATTGCGAATTCACCTTGCAACAGTGACCATGGTGTGGTAAATTACACCAAAAATGACGTAACCAAAATACAGAAGCCAAATGTTGTAGCTATAAGAACATCCCAATAGTATACCGCCTTCCAGCAGTGAGAAAATAGACAATGTCAGGTCACCTAATAGGGTCCAATTTAACTGTACCCTTCCTACACAAAATACGGTCACCGCACCTGATAAAAATAAAAAATTTGTAAAAAATCACTGTTTTTACATAATTTTGTTTAATTGATCTCCCTCAATCGCGCTATTTCACCTTATTGGTCAGTTTTAATTAAGAAGCTATGTTTTAAGAACAACAAGTAATCGGAGTGCAGTTTACTGACAATAAATTGGAAAAAAGTTAGAAATATACAAAATTCACACAAAAATATAACGACATAAACACTTTGGGTTGGTTATAAGCCCCTTTCCTATTAGTTGACTTTTAATTAAGTTTTAATGCATGGATAAATACTGTTCAACACATCTAATCTCATGATTTGCGTTTAATTGATAAGTAGCTCTGCTTGGACTTAAATTAAATAGCATTTTTTAATTAAAGACATAAAGAATAAGATGTTCTTCTATAATGTAATACTTTATAATTTATGTTATACAAACATATATATATATATATATATATATATATATATATATATATATATATATATGTTGTGTTGAACAGTATTTATCCATGCATTAAAACTTAATTAAAAGTCAACTAATTAGGAAAGGGGCTTATAACCAACCTAAAGTGTTTGTGAAGAAATAATATTATATATATATATATATATATATATATATATATATATATATATATATATATAATATTATTTCTAGGATCACATAGTTTCACTTTGACGTTAGCGTCAAGAAATAAAGTTGAATTTATTCAGTAGAAAACGCTATCAGTGTGAGACACAAAATTTTCTATGGCGCAAGATGGCGAAAGAAAAAAATTGAGAGGCATTACTTTCGTACCGACCCTCGTATATAATGGCAAGAATATACATATTTTTATCTATAGAATATTTATAGTATTTTTCTTGTCTCATAATTTATAATAAAGATAAATATTATCCACCAAAACTGTTTATTGCTTTGACGTATAATGTTATCAGCCATCTCTATTAAACTTATCTCATCAGTATCTACTTATTTTAGATTAAAGAGACAAAATTACTCATTCTTATTGTTAGTAGATTGCATTAACAAGATTGCATTATCGCTAAATATGAGGTATAGATATAACTGTACAGAAATGGTACAGAATTGATTCCATTGTTCTGACTTTTTAATTTGCTTTTACAGAATTTGAATAAAATACATGTTACACCAGAGACAGCTGAAGCATCTTCCTTACCTACGATTGCATAGATGAAGTCTACGGCGCCGTTATAAATCCTGTCGTCTGGCTCCACCGCTGTTTGCCACAGCAGCTGAATGTAGTTGATGACTTGCAGATAGCCGCAGGTGGCTAGTGCCCACCAGACCGACCACTTCGCCACACGATAATTGGTATAAGCCTTCACAAAGTGTTTCCACAGCAGCGCATAAGCGTTTCCGATCTTGCAAAGCAACGGCGCACCGGACAGTACGAAGCAGCAACTCCTTATTTTGCCATTCTCGACACTGGACGATGATTTTGGCAGATTACTTGAATGTCGCGACTGATGATCGAGTGTCCCTTTCCCTTGCTTCTCGTCGGAAACGCTGTTTGTGTGATGGAAGTACATAGACTGATTTACAGAAGGCAGAAAAAGCGACCAGACCGTTGCAAAAATGATAGCTGAAAAACAAAATAAATAACATTATGTTATTTATAAGTGTTTTATATAATACGAATTGTATTATATGAAACACTTATAAATATATAATATATATAATATATATACAAAATATTAGTTAATTTCATTACTTTGCGAAAGTTATATGTAGAATTCTATGCAAATTATGATTAATTTATAATCCAACATAGTTCAAACATTTAATTTACTTGTATACTTCGGATTATCTTATCTTATGTACCTGAAAGAGTTAAAAAATTGAGCTGATGATAATTCAGTAAATCGAAGGAAGCCGTTAATTGTGCTACGATGCCAGACATACTACGGCCAAACAACGTAGCCGCTTTAGTATGCCCCGTCACCTCTTGATAGTGTTTTTTGTCCACTTTGGCGTATATATAAGTATAATAGGCTACTTCTGTGGAGTAAAACAGGCCATAAAAAAATTCCATGATTTGGAATACTATCACAGTTTTGCCGAGTATTATCATGAGGAACGTGATGATGCCAGAAATGCCGCATAATACAATAATAGGTTTATATCTGACGAAGTCTGTGACCAAGAAGACAAGTATCAGCGTTGCTAAGTAGCTGTATGTAGCCACAGGATAGATATGTTGATTCACCTGAAAGATTGAACATATTGTCAATATCATTTAATTATTGAATGGAAACAACATCATTCAATATTTTAAGAAATAACTTCGTCAGATGTAAAATTCTTCCATGGCCCGGTCAAATAATCGGTCACAAATGATTCAGAGGGTCGGAAGTCCTTAAAGCATCCAAACATGCACAAGATACACGAGATCTTGACCCAATGCATTCTGTCTTGTGTTTGCTCCGTTGTTCAATACATTACCTCAACAAATTTAAAAAATCTTCAATGCATCTCTACAAAGAAAGAGAAAAAAAGATATACATTAATTTATTCAAACATAAAGCATAAGTTAAAAATTTTTTAAATATATATACATTTAATATATTTCTATTTAATAAATAACAGTATTCTAACGAAACATTTAATACAGTAAAATAAAAGACGTTTAATTTTATTTATTATTTCTAGATTTTTTTTTATTTTTCATTATTTTCTATCTTACCTAACACTTCAGTTATTAATTTAGTTGTCTGTTGTAATTAAACGTTTCAAATACTTTCTTACGCTATATCACATTTAATTTTACCTTCAAAAAGTCTTGCACAACCCCCCATCTGCTACTACCTTTCATTGCCTTCTGCTGCCAAAATAATTCACGTGCCGAACATCTACCGAGATTAACTTAAAAGTAATAGAAGGGAAACTCCAAACATCAAGACTAGAGCACAGTATAAACCACAGTATAAGTAGATACAAGTATGTTCACTCACAAGAGAACCTCGCAAACTCGAAAATTCTTATTTTAATGAAACTTTCCACACATGTAGGAGGGGGGGGGGGGGGGTAAAAAGATGAATTTAAAAATTTTTTGTTGTTGCCGAAAAACGGTTCTAAGGGGTGAAATGTAAAATTACCCCTCACATGTAGAAGCGGTTTTTTACTTTTATCTCTTATATCTCGAAAAATATTTAACATATCAAAAAATGTTTCATATAAAAGTTTTATGGTAAAATCTCCTTTATTTAACATTAATATTTTTTAAAAATAAGTAAAAAAAATTTTTTTATTAAAAATTCGAAAAAAAAACTTTTAATGTGGTTAAATAAAAATGTTTTTACCTTGAAACTTTTATATGAACTTTTATATAAAATTTTATATGAAATATAAAATTAACCAAATCTTAAAGAATTATATATGAAATAGGGGTAGAAAAGACCTAAAAATATAAGAAAATTAGAAAAATTGAGCCAAATCAGTTTTTATTGGAGTGAATTTTTGCTTCTTCATACTTTAGAAAGTTTTAAGACAATTTTCGTTAGTGTTTTATTTTAAACGAGCTATCGTTCTAATTAGTAATCCGATTTGCCTCGGTCTACCTTATACATTTTTTAAGCAAAAATTGGTAACGCTTTCACTAATCTTCGCCAAATTCAACACCAATCTATATCTTTAATGATACTCTATCCATAAAAAAAGTATGCAAGTAGAAACTTGCACATTGCTTCCTCATAGTTTTTTAAGTGTGTAAGTAGAAACTTGCATATTGCTTCCTCATGGTTTTTAAATGTGCAAGTAGAAATTTGTACATTGCTTCCTCATAGTTTTTAAGTGTGCAAGTGGAAATTTGTACATTGCTTTCTCATAGTTTTTAAGTGTGCAAGTAAAAACTTGTTTAAGTGAGCAAGTAGATACTTACACATTATTTCCTTATAGTTTTTAAGTGTGCAAGTAGAAACCTGCACATTGCTTCCTCTATGAGGAAGCCAAATTAATAAATATCTACTAATAATTATGCATAAAAAACAGGCTTCCTCATAGAAGAAGCAATGTGCAGATTTCTACTTGCACATTTAAAAACTATAAGGAAGCAATGTGCAAGTTTCTACTTTGCTCACTTAAACAAGTTTCTACTTGCACACTTAAAAACTATGAGAAAGCAATGTACAAGTTTTCACTTGCACACTTTTATATTAATTTAACAGAAGGTATTTATATGTATTACTTTAAAATACTATAGGAGAGACTGGGGGAAGTCGTCACTATTTCTTCGATGCCGATTTTTAACAACAAAACAAATAATTTTAGTAAAATGTGGTATACCGTCGTAAAGAGTGAACCCTTGGCTACAAAATTTATAAGGACATTTTTGGTCTACGTCGCTTTTAGTCCAAGAGCTGACGACACTTTTGGCCAAGTGATTTTATAAATCACGATTTTCTGTTATAACCTGCGTGGACGACTCTCCTTCGATAATCCGAACACCTGGCTGGCCGTACTTGGAGGGTTTAGAAATACGCAGGTGAGAAAAAAAACGGATTTTCAAGTCATAGTATAAGTCTTAATTTTTATCGGATATTGATAATTGATCACTCAGGAACATGCAAATAAATTGCCAGTTCGATTGCTCGGGGGGAATTAGTCGCCAGGCTTAATTAAAAATAATTAAAAATAATTATTTTCAAGTCATACTATAAAAGCTGGGTTTTTTTTACTAACAAGTATAGTGCTAACACATACCACCCAAAAAAAGCCAAGTGAAAATTTTGGTGGCAACATCTCTAAAAAAATTATTGAAAATGCACAAAGCCGGCGGAGGGGTCTGACGGTTATATCCGGCTATTAAGATATTAACCACTATAACTTTAACTTCGCAACAAACGCAACGCTGCGCCAGCAAAGCCATTTTTTTATTTTCACACACTATTTATTATTTATCAATCTTTTCATAAATTGATACGATAATGATAGTTAAAATACACGTTTTTAAAAACTCATGGACGTTAAAAACAATTGAGGCCATCATCAGACCCCTCCGCCGCGTGCCGGCTTTGTGCATTTTCAATAATTTTTTAGAGATGTTGCCACCAAAATTTTCACTTGGCTTTTTTTGGGTGGTATGTGTTAGCACTATACTTGTTAGTAAAAAAAACCCAGCTTTTATAGTATGACTTGAAAATAATTATTTTTAATTATTTTTAATTAAGCCTGGCGACTAATTCCCCCCGAGCAATCGAACTGGCAATTTATTTGCATGTTTATTAATTATTTTTTAATAGAAAAATGGAAACATTAATTAAAAACACGATGGCAGAAAATAATTACAAGAAAAGCGCACACACTTATGTGCTCTACGCTCGCGTTGGGCCCTACGCTGACGTTTCTCGTCAGCTCTATTCTGTCATCTCTGAGCACACGCAGCACATATTATCCAAGTCCTCGTCGGAATCCGACCAGCACTGCTGCTTCTTTGATGACAGGAAATAAGTTGGCGCTGGAAGTTCATATTTTTTAATAAACTATAGCTCAAACAATTGCTCCCTGATTGCTCCTTCAGAATCAACAATTGCTCCCTTTTTAAAATTATTATTTTTTAAGATATAAAAAAATGTAAAATTTATAATTTTTACTCAAAAACATATTTCTAATAACTCTAAATCCAGCAGAATCCAGCAGCTAAATCCGGCAGAACGATTGTTCCTTAATTGCTCCTTATTGCTCCATCATTATTTTAATGATTTATTGCATTTTTATTAAAAAATTAACAAATTAATCATTTCACAAGTGACGCCGCCGCCACTTGTCGGCAGCCTATTGTAACTATGGCTCGGCAGCTATTGGCGGAAATATTCAAACGTAATATAATAGCTCGCTGGAGTATTTGCTACTATCACCAAGATCTGCACCGACTCCAGACAAGCTCGCGCCCAGACCCTTCTGCGCACACCGCCGCGACCCTCCTACTCGTCAGGGCTTCGTGGCGGCGCGTGAAGAGACTCCACGCGGCCGCCCCACTTGCCGCTGATTATTGTTTATAACTATATCTCAAAGAGTTTAGTCAACATTTCAAAATGATTTTTGGTAGAATAACTATTTCTCACTTGCTCTATTGGGATTTTCAATTGCTCCATTTGTATAATTAATTAATTTTTAATGATATTTTAGCAAAAAACCTGCACTTATTTTTTTGAAATAACATATTTTCCATAGTTTCCTGCAAGTATATCCAACATGAAACGATTGCTCCTTAATTGATATGCATTGCTCCATCACTATACTTTAATAATTTATTGCATTTTTATTGAAAAATTAACAAATTAATCATTTTACAAGTGACGCCGCCGCTATCTATCGGCCGCCTATTGTAACTATATGGTTCGCCAGCCAACGGCGGAATATTCGAACGTAACAGGATAGCTCTATCGTTTATAACTATATCTCAAAGAGTTTAATAAACATTTTCTATTAATATTTGATAAATTAATTGTTCCTTGCTTGCTTTATATTCAATCGCTCCATTCGTATAATTAATTTTGTATCATATTTATCATAATCCACCGGCCTTCCTCCGGCGTGTGTTTAATCAATCGGCCATCCTCCGGCGTGCGTTTAATCCATCGGCCATCTACCAGCCATCCTCTGGCGTGCGTTAAATCTATCGGCCATCCATCAGCCATTTTGCGGCGTGCGTTTAATCCATCGGCCATCCACCAGCCATCTTCTGGCGTGCGTTTAATACTTTTTGAGATATAGTTGTAAACGATAGAACTGTCGTGTTACGTTCGAAAATTCCGCCGTTGGCTGGCGAACCATATAGTTTTACAATAGGCGGCCGATAGATGGCAGTGGCGTCATTTGTAAAATAATTAATTTGTTAATTTTTCAATAAAAATGCAATAAATCATTAAGGGAATGTTGGAGCCGTCTGTATAACCGACAAAATTATCATTTTCTATGTTATCGACTATATCTGTCCTTGTATAGACAAAGATATAGACAAGGATAGCACGCTACATTGCACGCACACATACGCACGATACACATCGAAATTATACTTTTATATTACGCTTCCAAATCTTGATTTGAGGGGTTTATCGATGTTTTCTTGTTGTGCAATTCAGGGGAACTTGTTTTCGCGTTCGTACCAATGGTATATATCTCTTATATGAAATACATCTTGTGACGAGCTGACAGCTAGCCGCAACTCAAGACGCCATATTGGGATAAAAGTAGGATAAGGAAATCTGTACTTTTGTAATTTTTTCTCGTTTTCTATATAAAATCGGAGTTCCCCTGAATCATTAGTGTATGTACTGCAATTCTGGAGAAGGATTTTTAATTCTGTCAAATTAATACGACGCTACGTTTCGACAAAAAATGCCGGTAAAACAGACGGCTCCAGCATCACCTTAAAGTAGTGATGGAGCAATGCGTACCAATTAAGGAGCAATCGTTTATATTGGATGTACTTACAGGGAACTACGGGAAATATGTTATTTCAAAAAAATAAGTGGCTTTTTGCTAAAATATCATTAAAAATTAATTACACACATGGAACGATTGAAAATCCCAATAGAGCAAGCGAGAAACAGTTATTCTACCAAAAGTACTAAAAATCATTGGGAAATGTTGACTATATAAACTCTTTGAGATATAGTTATGAACAATAAAGCTATTATATTACGTTTGAATATTTCCGCCAATAGCTGCCGAGCTAGTTACAATAGGCGGCCGATAAGTGGCGGCGGCATCACTTGTAAAATGATTAATTTGTTAATTTTTCAATTAAAATGCAATAAATCATTAAAATAATGATGGAGCAATAAGGAGCAATTAAGGAGCAATTGTTCTATGCCGGATTTAGTTATATAGAGTTATTAGAAATGTTTTTGAATAAAAATTAGAAATTTTACGTTTTTTTTAATATCTTAAAAAATAATAATTTTAAAAAGAGAGCAATTGTTGATTTTGAGAGAGCAATTAGGGAGCAATCGTTTGAACTATAGTTTATTAAAAAATATTAACTTCCAGCGCCAACTTATTTCCGGTTTATATATGGGGCATTCCATGCCAACTCAACCCATGATTGTCCTCGACCATTTTTGATTTGGCCAAAATTTTTTTGTGTTTTTATACTAAATAGCTTCCATGATTTTTTTTAGATTTTTTTCTCTACTCATACTTAAGTTATTTTTAAAGAAAAACGCAGTTTAAAATTTGAAAAATTTTAAATGTTTGTAACTTTAAGAAAAAAAAAAGATATTGTAAAAAATAAGGTAGTCTTTCTTTTCGTTTTTTACTGTACTTTTCGAAGAAAATATCGAAAAAATGTTTAATAGGCAATATGACTGTTTTTTTTTTTAGGATTTAAGTAAAAAATGTTTTTTTTTTAATGCGACCGTTTTGATTTTTTTCAATAAAATCTCACAAATTCTAGACTTAATTTCGAAATTTTTAAGACGTGTAAGAAAATGAGATTCCAATAACTTCGATTTTTTAAGGGATTTTTTCTTGGTCCTGGATATCATTGCGTTTCCCGGAGCCTCCTCATCGCGTGCCGAGAGAAACCGCGGGGTTTTAGCCGGTAGAAATCCGGCACTCACCTCACTCCTCTCCCCGGAGCGCGAGGGAGTCTTCCTCCTCCTTACAGAGGGGGCTACTGGGCCATATACCGAGCCATGGTCCAGGAACCCAGTAGTTGAAGATTTCCCCGCGTAAAAAAAAGGGACTTTTTCTTTATTTTTTTAAAATAATTTTTTTTAAATAAGATAGACTCTACCAATGGCTATCAAAAAATTTGATAAATTTACAGACAGCAATCCTGAAATTTCGATTTATATAGGTAAAGAGGAAATTCGAATATTTTCTATTTTTTATATAATTGCGTTTTTACTTATTTTTATTATTAAATTACTTTAAATTACTTTTTTTAATGAAATATTATAAATTGGGGACCTTTAACGGATAGCATGTAACAATTAAATTATATGAAAAAACACGTATATTATCTGTAAAAATAGCAATCAGATTTATTTGAAAATAAAATACATAAAGAAAAATTAAAATTAAAAATAAACATAAATAAATAGTATAAACGTTGTTATGTAATATGGCATAATTTTTTGATAAATTTATTATTTATTTTATGTTTATTTTTAATTTTAATTTTTATTTATTTATTTTAATTTTTATTATTTTATTTTTAAATAAATCTAATTGCTATTTTCACAGATAATGTACGTGTTTTTTTCATTAACTATATGATTTAATTGTTACATGCTATCCGTTAAAGTTCCCCAATTTATAATATTCTATTTAAAAAAAAGTAATTCAATAATAAAAATAACTAAAAATGCAATTAAATAAAAAATAAAAAATATTCAAATTTCCTCTTTACCTATAGATCAAAATTTCAGGATTGCTGTCTGTAAATTTATCAAATTTTTTGATAGCCATCGGTAGTCTATCTTATTTTTAAAAAATTATTTTTGAAAAAAATAAAGAAAAAGTCTCTTAAAAAATCGAAGTTATTGGAATCCCATTTTCTTACACGTTTTAAAAATTTCGAAATTAAATCTTGAATTTGAAATTTTTTTGAAAAAAATCAAAACGGTCGCACTGAGAAAAAAACATTTTTTACTTAAATCCTAAAAAAAACAGCTATATTGCCCATTAAACATTTTTTCGATATTTTCGTCGAAAATTACAGTGAAAAACGAAAAGAAAGACCACCTTATTTTTTACAATATCTTTTTTCTTCTTAATGTTACAGGCATTTAAAAATTTTCAAATTTTAAACTGCGTTTTTCTTTAAAAATAACTTAAGTATGAGTAGAGATAAAAATCTAAAAAAAAATTATGGAAGCTACTTTCATTTAGTATAAAAACACAAAAAATTTTCGGCCAAATCAAAAATGGTCGAAGACAATCATGGGTTGAGTTGGCATGGAATGCTCCATATCTATATCTGTCCTTGTCTAACGAGAGGCATCCTTGTTCGATTGCTGCGCCATCTCTCGTTACACGCAATATACTGCTTATCCTATCAATCTAAATGTGCTTTTGCTTAATAAAACTTTATTAGAGAAAATCTTTTTTTCTAGGCGTTGAATCTTAGTTCTATTTACACAATATTGTTTCTACATGTTGTCCCTAGTCCGCCTAAGTATCATTATATATATATAAACTACAGTATTTTTGTTATTGTCGTCAGATGACAACTGTATGTGCCCAAATTAGTAAAAATTTTAATTTTTTTTCGTTCCCGATATGAAATCATGTGTCGCGGACTAGATTTTTGTGCGTACTTTAATTCTGTAAAAGAATTTTGCAATTCTGTAAAGCCAATTCAAAGATTTCTTAAAATAAAAAAATGTCGGTAACTACTGCCACTGTAGGACCTTAACACTCTAACATTCTCATGTTGTATTATTTTCTAACTAATTTTTTGTTTTTCTTGTAAAAAAGGTGAAATCAATTTAGCTGTTTTGGAAAATGAAAACTTATATATGGTCATAAAATAGGGGAAACAATACAGTAGTCGGCCACTCTACAATGATTGGCCATATCTTAAAAAATTAAAGATTATAAAGAAATACTAAAGAGCATACCTCTTTTCTTTATACCATAGTGTAAACTAAGCCAATAACGTGGCTGTCGTACATACCATAAATGCGTATTTAGCATCAAATGAATTTTCCAGTAATACAACTCAATATGGAAAACTCTTTTACTCTTTACTTATTATTGTTAGTAGGATATTTCAATAACAAAATGGACAGATTTTTAGTTTCAACAAATTCCGCTACAAGCCGCAACTATATCTCTACTTCGAAATTGAAATTGTAGTATAAATCGACCATAACTCAGACAAATATTATTTTTCAATAGTCTAACTCAATATTGAATATAGATTTTTATTTTTAAATAGTACATATATAAATTTGATCACATGCATCTTTTCTACAATATAGTTCCTCGGTAGTACGTACACCAACAGCGAATCAGACGGACTATAATTTATTATTTCTAAAAGACAAAAGATTATTAAAAATTTGTTGTGCACAAAACAAAAGGCATCTCTTAATAGTATAATGATAACAACGTTATTCTGAACGCGACTGCCGACTACGTCGACAATCGCGCCCCTTCTCCGGATCAGATTCAACAAGGGGGGATAAACCGACGATGATGGGGGTTGCGGGTTAAACTTTGTGGGCATCTCGAGCGGGAGATCCCGTTCGTCGGCTTGTCAAGAAGCGCGCGTGCGATTTTCGAGTTTTTCCCGCAACTCCTAGGACTCGATGCCAGGACGTGGCAAAAAGGAGTCATTGTTCTTTTTGCCGAGGATTGACGATTAAGGTAAACTACTCGCTATTGTGTTTAAAAAGTACACCCTTTCGTTGAAACTGCAACAAAAAGAAAATCTTTCCTTACGTAAATGCGCGACATTTATTTTATACAGATTACTTTCTAGTTATGCATTATTCTTGTTTATTGGAATTGCAACGCAAGTAAAAATCCATGTATTAGAGATGCTACTTTCTAGATTAATTACAATGAAAATAACATTTATTGCGATTTTTTAATACTGCAATTTCGATAAACGGTAAACATACACTTTTTATCTATCTTTTTCATCTATCGCGATTAAACACTTAGTTTCTTCGTTCGAAGACGCGTTGGTCGTGACGAAAATAATAATAAAAACACAATAGAAAAACGCAAATAAAGTCTCAGACTTGCGTCTTGAAAAAATACGAGATGGCTGGTGAAAAAAGCAAAATATTGTCCAAAATTTTTGAGAATTAAAAGCTATTATGTGATTAATTCTTAACTATTAAAAAATTAAGTTTATTTTATTTTTTCTGAGAGGATTATTTTATCTTAATATTTTCTTTTTTATAGAGATCTCTTTACATATTATATCATTTTTTTATATACACTTATAACATGTCACTGTTGTATAAATCAATACATACACATAATGCACACGCGTTAAGCAATTATGTATACAGAAAGATGAAGCAATAAATTCATTTGAAAGATTCAGAAAAATTTATTTGAAATTTGTATCTCCAATTCTAAATTAGATATAATCCGTTTTTTTAATGCCATTTCTTTTTCGTCGGACCTCGTATGTCGCAGAGATGCGCCGTCGTGTTTCATTTTAATACTGATGAAGAAGTTGATAATAGTTAGTAACTGTTAAAAGAACACTTGAAAGTGTTAGAGAAAAAAGTACGTAGGCGTCCCCCCCCCCCCCCCGGTGGAGGCGTTTTCGTCACGACCCGATACGCCGTGAGAAGAAAGGAAAAGATATGACACTTCGATCAGACGCCTCTCGCATCCTGCCGGTCGTGAAGCTAAAGAGTTAGGCCGGATTTCGTTAAACAAGTCGATCGCCGTCGAGAGCGCGATCGCGATCGTGGATCAATCGATCTTTCTTGTCGAGGTCTCTCCTTACCGGAGAGTTACCCTCTCGTAAAAAAAAAACGACGTTTGCTCCGCTGCAACGTCGCCGTGATGCGAACAAATCGTCGCTTCTTCGCAGTCAGTTTTCATTCAAGGTGTCTGTGAACAATGCCGGATGACGCTAAGGCACTTGTTGCCTTACTGACAATCACAACGTGAGCGGTCAGTCGTGATCCGCGGATCATCGGGGAGATAATGATTACAGAACAGACCTGGAGCATGATGCTGGACAGCGATGTCACGAGCATCAACGAGTGAGTAGTCAACTCAAGTTGTTCTGATACCGTCCTTCCGCGGAGTGCGAAATTCGCTCGATCTGAATCGAGAATGAACGTGTTTTATCTGATAAATTGGATAAATTAAATTTTATTTTTACGATTATTTCAAAAGCATTGATACTAATAATCTTTAAGGGATATTAATTCGGTATCCACGTGGATTTTTTTTCACTTCTTATTTTTTATAGTAGGGGAGATAATTTTCTTGTTGTTTATCGCCAAGATTTCTTATACAATTATAAATATTTTTTCGAAGTCTCAATTTCTAGGACAGAAATTTTCTTGAATTATAAATCTGTAAAATAAGAGCAAAACGTTAAAAAATTTTCTTTATGCGAACAGATAGAATACGTTTGTATATTTTGCCGCACGACTCTATCGATCGAATCAATCGTCTCTTTTTCGTTATAATCGACATGCTACACGTGATAAATCTGGAGCAGATCGAGCATTTCGCCGAGGAAACAATTATGGATCAAGGCGGTGAAGAAACTGACCTCCGAGAGACTAGGCCGAGAGGGACTGGCGGCATGGGAGGACCGGAAGTCCAACGCGGATCCCGAGATAGCCGCCGAAGAGAAAAACGCCGGCCAGGCGTCCGATGAAAATGTCGAGGCCGCGACAACAGAACCGGAAACCGCCGTCGAAGCGGAGCAGCCCGTGGCCGATGAGGAAGCTCAGACTCAACACGGTACGAAATCCTGATCCCGAGATGTGTTTCCGTTTAGCCCGGCGCGGCGTAAAGCGTGCGAGAAAACTGGAAATGTGTGCGATCGTGTGCTTTTAGATGTCTTCAAAAAGGGGACGTTATACAAAGGAATATTCCTGCCCTCGCTAACTAACAGTTTTCACAATAAGCAGCTAGAGACATCCTACCTTCTCTACTCGAATCGGCAGAGACAGAAGTCCCTGATAATGTTGAACATCGTAGATCTCAGTCTGAAGGTGAGCGATATGAAAAAGCAACGAAAAGCAAGTTCATTTTATTCCCATTAGAATCGTGTAGGATATAATGTTATTAACTAAGATTGTGTAAAGTCACTACGTATAAATCCATATCTTATATCTTGAATCTTTAAAAAATTACAATTTTATATCCTATAAAATTAAATAATTCCTACAGAATAAATGCAGACATTATCCTAAGCTTTTAAAAGTGTGCATGTTATAAGGCTACCAATATATTCTAAATTACATTTTTATATTTCACAAAATCAAACATAATCATGTACGATAAATTCGTATTTTATCTTACATCTTTACGATAAAAATTGTCTGACTTAATAAATAAATCAAGTCGCTCATTGAAATTCTATGAAGAATAGATGACAGAAGATAAGATATAAATTTCATGAAAGTTAAATGTGTTCTCCGATAAACTATATGACCGAAGAGATTTTTATCGCGACGCAGATCACATTAACGGCGATCTGGCTCTGGCAACGGGACCCGAATAGCGGAGGACTCATCGAGGGTTTGTCGTGGGCCGCGTGTTGCATGACGGCGAATCTGGTGATCTGCGTGCTCGGCTGGTGGCGTTGCTTTTCTAACAATTACCTGTACTGGGCCTCCATATTCACTTGGTTATTAATAAACTCTCAAGGTGAGTCCCACGCGACTCATTCTGACCTATCGATCCCCATAATTAGAACTCGATGCAATTATAATTACTCGATTTGGGAACATCAGGCGCGAGAGATTTCGTTTCTTTCCCATAAAGCTCGGTTTTATAAGCAAAACTATTGCTTAAAAAAAAAGGAATTAACAATCTTTTCTTGATGAAAAAAAAGAACAGAGGGCAAGCGATTATTTCATATTAATTCCGAGCGTAAAAATTAGAAACTTTGAAACTTAGTAATTTCGCTTCCTCTCGCTGAGAACGACAAAACTTTTACATCGTTCTAATAGCTTCGCTAGCCATCCATACTTCGCTGTATCGATTCCGCAATTGAAGCGAATGGTCGTCTTGCTCTGCTGGCCAACTAGAATCAAACGAACGTTCACCGGAGCGTGGAGCAAAGCGGAAATCAAAATCGGTAATTTTATCGAGCTCATTCTAAGAGAGAGAGAGAGAGAGAGAGAGAGAGAGAGAGAGATGCGCCCAAAAATAATCTTTTAAACAATCTCGCATCCAATTAAGTCATCCCGGGGTATTTCGGTCCTCGATCGAACACCGGATTATATATCGAGAAAAAAAACAAATGCTTGGTAAGT
The DNA here is from genome assembly GCA_030770225.1 of Temnothorax unifasciatus. NCBI lineage: Eukaryota > Metazoa > Arthropoda > Insecta > Hymenoptera > Formicidae > Temnothorax > Temnothorax unifasciatus. Next base: position 58,047 of record JASTWK010000485.1, on the reverse strand, counting down.
AATACTATATCTCGTGGCTATTTGCAGGTTTCATAGGTGCCGGTCTGAATTTCACCACGCAGCAGAGGTTCATGTGGTACATACTCTTCGTCGTGTACGCGCCTTACGCGATGCTGCCTCTGCCGCTGCGATGGTGCGTCCTCGCCGGCTACGGAACGGCGCTAACACACATGGTGATGGCCGGCATAAGTCTCCTGCAAAACTCCACATATGTGAGAAGACATCGAAAGACCACTCCTGGATTTTCCATTCAAACTTTTCTCAACTAAAGAGATTTATTTCCCATTAATCCTCTGATCGTTTCATTTTTCTTGAATAAAAAAATTATTAGATAATTTCGATGATAAATGATCTTTTATCGTGCATAATATTTATTGGAAAATTTGAACAATTAACTAAAATTCTGATTATAATTTTACTTTTTTATCTTTGAATTTAATTTCTGTTTTAATTTGAATCCTTAATTTCTTGATTTGTGTTCTTGATGAGTGTAAATATTTATTTTGACTGTAAATATTTATTTTGTTTAGCTCCAATCATTATTTTAGAATTTTTAAATGATCTTGAATCTCTCACAGCTGCGAGATGCCGCATGCATTGTCCGCATGCTGACGACGAACGTGCTGCTGTACCTGGCCGTGAATCTGGCCGGCATGTATACCAAGTACTTGACGGACCGGGGACAACGGCAGGCCTTCCTGGAGACCCATCGTTCCACAGAAACGCGACAGCGCACGCAGAACGAGAACAACCGACAAGAAAAGCTACTGCTTTCGGGTAAAAAAAAGTTTTCGGATTGCCCTATTTTTTTCTCTTGCATTTTGAACATTAAAACGATCCATCTAATGATTTTAATATTGATCTAAAACACCTCAGACGTAAACTCGAGAGTGCTTCAAAAATAAAAATGTTTAAATCAAATTTCTTTTTAATAATAAATATGGCTTCCTTGAGCCATTCTTCTTTCTTTGTTCGAAGTAGTTGAAGTAGAATAGTTGCGAAGCTCAGGACGCGAGAATTGATTTTCATACCGATGTTTGCCTCGTGCCTTCAGCCGAAGCTTTAAAGAAACGAGATTAGAGTATCCTTGGCGAGTACCCCTCAGTAAAACTGCAGGGAATCTTTGAGAATACCTCTCACAGCTTTCGAAGAGGAAAGACGGCGCGAGGCGTCCGTCGCGGGGTAACTAGGCTGTGTATTTATGAGCATATTTATCGTAACACGCGACGGGTAACTCGCCGCTGCTCGTCCGTGTAACTTGCTCGGCCGAGTGTCAAAAAGGGTCACTAGACACTCTCTCGGCCGATTGCGCCTGTTGGACGCACGTTTTTCCAATAGCCTTTTGCGTGTTACGTCGCCGATCCCACCCGATATATCGATCCGCCGCTCTTCGTAGCGGCCGCTACGAAAATATACCCGTCGTCGAAGTACATTACGCTGGATTACATAAATACCACCTTTGACCCACTATCACTCGCTCTCGTAACGTAGGATTGTTTGTTTTCAATAAATTGATGCCGAAATTACGTCACGAGGATTTATAGTTACACAAATCGTAAACCGGCGAAATTACGAAACTTCCCGATAGTTAAACTTCAGAAGCGGACACGGATAACGGAGCCTTGTTTTTCTGATTCAAGTGGACTTCATTTAGACGCGTTTCTCTAATTAACATTCGAGAGAACTGATTATAAAGATACTTAAAACGGCGACTATTTATGACAAATGCTTTTATCTTACTAAAGAGAAATTTACCGCGAATCGGTCAAAGATTCCGCGAAACTTTAAACTTCACACTTTTACATTTCATCATCGCATTAATACGCGTGTCATGGAAAGATAATCAATAATTAATCTCGTTAAAGTGTTGCCCGACTTTGTCGCCAAGGAAATGATCCGCGACATTGCCCGCGAGACATCACGTGGTGGGACGATATCATTCACGCCGAATCAGTTCCACCGGATATACATCCACCGTTATGAGAACGTCAGCATCCTATTTGCCGACATCAAGGGATTCACGGGTATGCTGCATTCGTGAGCTTAGAGCGTAGAAGGAAGAATTTCACTTAATTTGTTATATTAATTAATTTTTTAATTCATGGATTAAATTTTATTAAATTTGATATACAAGGTGTTTCCTAAGTAAGTACACAAACTTGAAGGAAATATTTCTTGGCTTATTTTAGGAAAAAAAAGTCCTATGACATATAACATATATCCTAAACTGCTTCGTTTTCAAACTAGTCAAAAATTTTTTGATGCGCCCCTACTACTTGCTTAAATATTGTCTAACAATCATAAGGAAATGCGTAGAGACATCATCGTGAATCAACCACATTTGTTGTCTGCGTAGAAAAGGAATATCTTCCAAAAGTTTAACGATGTTCATTATTTGTCAGAAGCTCATGAAAGACGAGTATACGAGCGGTCGCGTGTAAATATATATTATACAATACACAGATACTCGTGAAACGAACGGAGAATACATCACCTTATAACTCGGAAATAAGTGGTTTTTAGAGTAGGGGGAGTCCGGGAGAGTTGAACCATGTTTTACTTAAAGGTCCATAAAATTTAGTGTAATTGATCTATAGATTTTTTTTATGTCAAAGTAAAGCTTTATTATATGGCTACAATTTGTGGATTTAATAATTTCAATACGTTTATAAACGTAAATGTTATATTAAATTTAAAAAAAAAACGAGATTTGGTTTATCTCTCCCCAAAGGGTGGAAGACATGACCTACCGTGTAGGGAGATTTGACCATATCCTTTAAAACTCATGGAAAAAAATAATAAAAACATATTTAGACTTTAGTTTATTAAGAACTCACAAATTTGGACTTAAAATCACATTTCTAATGTTTTCATTGAGCTTTTTGAACAAAGAGCTCAATCCGAGCACGTTAAAACACGTTTGTCTCACTCACAGTCGAAATGCACTACCAATTTAAGTGTCATGTTGTCACATGACATAGGCTGCGTTCCGATATTCACTGTCAGTACTGAAAATCTATAGTGTACGTTACGTAAACTATAGATTTTCAGTACTTGCAGTGAATATCGGAACGCAGCCATAGTAGTGGCGGATGACACGTATGTCGCGGCTTGACAACGGCGCTCTTGGCGCAAAATTTGAACGAGATATTTGAAGTGGTTCAACTCTCCTCTATGGTCAAGTCTCCCGGACTCCCCCCAATGCTTATTAAGACTTTTCGGTTTGTTTTCACAAGTACTACATATTAGGGAAGACCGGAGGCTATCTGTCTACGGGGGCTATGTGTCCACTGCTATTTCAGGTGTTAAGAGACCTCTATCATTCCAACAAATAATTGAAAAAAGTTCTATGTAAGGGAAGTTTTTGTTCTCTTGCGAAGCTTTTCACAGACACTATATGCTATTTACAAAAAAAAAAAGAAACCGATTATTAACATTTTTCGACGGTCGAAAAAGGATTTCGCACTAATTATATAGGAAATGAAATCTCGGTAAAATCGGCTAATTTTTAATATGTTGTAGTTTATGACCTACTGAAAATGTAATAGGCTCGAAGCTAAATAATGAACAGTTAAGCTGCAGCCAATCAAACACGAAAAATTCGGGCTCTGCGAATATTGTGCTCCTACTCCTGGCATAACCCAGGACGACCCACTATGACATATATATATATATATATGCCACACATACACACGCATACAACACGCGCGCGCGCGCGCGCACACACACACACACACACACACACACACACATGAGATCAATCCTCCATCCATTTCGTTAGGAGAGTAGGAATATCTGGAATATAATACTTGCAGAGCCCGAATTTTTCGCGTTTGACTGGCTGTAGCTCAAAAACTGTCCATTATTAAGTTTCGAGCCCATTATATTTTTTGTTCAATGGGTCATAAGCTACAAGATTTAGCTACATATTAAAAAATTAGTCAATTTTACTGAGATCCCATTTCCTATAGATATAATTAGTGCGGGGTCTTTTGTTATTTGTGCGATAGCAAATGTAACTCAAATTAAGGCAAACAATTTATAATATTAACAATTAATATATATAGTTATCAGATATGAGAAGCGTCAAATCTTAATTTCGCATAATCTAAAATTCGTGACAGGCTAAAGGCTAAAGATTGAAAAATGTGGTCGGGGCTATCTGTCTTATTTTTAACAGGGCAATGTGTCCACACACTTTAATGACGGATTTTATTTTTTTATAGATAATGTGGTGCGTAACTACAAAAGAAAAACGGGTAAAATAGACATACCCAATAAAATTATATTTAGAGCGATTAAAAGATTAAAAATCGAGCGAGAATCTTTTCGCAAAAACGGTATTAGAATTCAGAATAAAGATTCGGACTCTCACTCGCTACCTGCTGTAAAAAAGTGACCTACGAGCAGCTACTTGATTCTGCGATTCAAGAATCGTCATCAAATTTACATTTTAAAAAAACACGTTAAGTAAAAATAGTTTGTTTTAAATTATTTAGTATTTGCTATTTCAAGCGCTGCTGGGGGAAAAAGTAAAGGCCTCAAATGCAAAAAAAAAGATTAAAAAATTTAGGGGACAAAAGAAACTCACCACATTGATTTTGCAACAGACTCAAAATCAGTTTATTGATGCCACCGGATAGATAAAGAAAGTCAGCTCTACGCAAGATCCTATCAGAAAGTCTACACGTCTATTACTGCTCTGATTCTTTCGAGGTAGTATTTTCAATATTAATAATAAATAATATTATAAATAAATATAAAATTAATATAAATAATATGTTTTTTATTATGTGGACAGATAGCCCCCCATACGGGGCCATCTGTCCACGCTCGACTTGCCCACTTAAAAAATTCATCCCTTTAGGGCCAATTTCACCAACTACGGTTAGCTTAACCGACGGCGACGGTTAAAGTTAGCAGTATTGACCAATATTATTGGTCAATACTGCTAACTTTAACCGACGGTTAAGCTAACCGTAGTTGGTGAAATTGGCCCTTTAAAATGTTAAAAGATGAACGATTCTAATTACGTTTTTTTTTTTTTTTCAATAGGAAGCTTGATAAAAGGTTATACCATTAAAATGTATAGTCATCAAATATCTTTATTAGTTTTTCAGCAAACTTTAAAAAAGCGTTGTATTGTAATTGTAGACAGATAGCCCTGGTCTCAACAGTTGTGTTTCCTGAATGCGGTCAATGTGTCGGCAGATTGGTAACAGATTTGATCAAGCATGTCACATCAGATTAGATTGACATCAATTGCGTCTGCATTCAACTTATGTTCTGCCAGCAGAGTTTGTTAACATAATCAGACAGTAGATTAGCAGTAGAAACCGCGCAGAACCTGGGCGGTTTTTGCAGACTTTGCTCGATTTCTGCCGCTAATCTGCTATCTGATTAGGTTAACAAATTCTGTTGGCATTCTGTCAACATCATGTGATTTATGACATCAAATCTGGTAGTCTTTCTGCCGACAAAATTTAGCAAATGCTTGGCAAGATCTGCTTTCGACAGTCTTGACTGGGTTATATAGGTAATGAAGAATAAAATATATGTACATTATAAATAAAATATAATATTATTGAACTTAAATTAATTATATATGAAATATATATATAAATTATTTAAGTAATATAAACCCAGATAGCAAAGCGTGTCTGAGCAAAATCGTGCAAATCTGTGATTGCTTATGATGCTGCACTGAGAAAAAAATATTTTAATCCAAAAAAATATTTATTAGGGGCTCCTAATAGCATTATTTACTTACTTTTCACACATATTTACGTAGAATTAGATATTTTTATTTAATTGAGATAAAAATATATAATTCTAAATAAATATGTGTAAAAAATAAGTAAATATTAGGAGCCACCTAATAAATATTTTTTTGGATTTTTTCTTAGTGTGGTAACTTACCGTACATTTGTTTTGATTGATTTCGAGTAATTTAATATTTGAAGCAACACGCAGGCAACATTGAATATATGTATTGCCAACAATTTGTCGACAAGAGAGCAGCATCAAATTTACTTCACGTTGTCTAGCAATATGACAGCATTATGTGATCCTATGAAAATTATTACAGCAACATGACAGCAACAGCTCGAATTTTGAATCAAACGAGTTTTAGACCGCAGTATAAGTTGCCAACAATTAAGTTGCTGGCAAGTTGCTATACAAAATTGTTATATCGTGAAAGCATCAACTTGCCAACAAATGCGGACTCAGTTGCCACAATTCTGATAGCAACACATATTATGTTGTCGGCAACATGCCAGCAACAATGCAGACACGTTGCTACCTGGGGAGTTGTGTGATAGCATACGCTGAGAATTCACGATGATTCTTTCGAAGCTCTGGCGAGTCAGTGCAGCGCCCAAGAGCTGGTGAAGGTCCTGAACGATCTCTTCGCCCGTTTCGACAGGCTCTCGGCAGAGAATCACTGTCTGCGCATAAAGCTCCTCGGCGATTGTTACTACTGCATCTCTGGCCTGCCGATCGCCAGGAGCGATCATGCCCACTGCTGCGTCGAGATGGGCCTGCATATGATAAAGGCCATACGAGACGTTAGATTTACTACAAAGGTACTGGGACCTTTCCCGTATAAATTCTTTTCAGATAAGAAAAACTAAGGAGGATATTCCAAATTGAGATTTTGGGAACTGTTTAGGGAAATGAATAAATCTTACGTATTCTTACGTATTTTGAGTCGTAGAATTTGAAAATGGCCATAAAAATTACGCCTGTAGTGGAGGAAACATGGAAAATAGAGATAAATAAAATATAGAATATGTATATTTTTATTTTTTTATTTTATATATTTTAATTTTAAAAGGCTCTAATGATTAAAAATCAAACGTATGAAAAAGGGGGCATAAAGCCGTAACAAGGTATTTGTGTCAGTTTCTGTGTATATAAATAGTATATACATATATATTTTTCCAACTTTATTTAACTGCGCGCCGATTATTTGTCGGACTTGAAACACAGATATTGTTGGAATTAAAACCTTTCCCTTCCCGGAATTAAATCGACTCGATTTAATTATCTAAAAACTGTAAAAAATTTATTGTAAAAAATATATTTTATATTTATTTAATATATTTTAGAATATATTTTATTTTTTTAAATATATTTCTTATATAATTTTTATTTTTTAAATTATTTTTTATTCATTACTTACTTCGTTAGTGGATCGAATTTTTACCAAAAGTATAAATATAAATATAAGTCAATTATTAACATAAGAGCATTGAGCCGGTGTTAATGTTCAAAAGTACAATATAATTAATAAAAATTAATAAATTACATACGTTTCGGTCACATATAGGACCATCTTCAGTGATACAAAAAAATATTTCCTAATACATAAGTATAAGTATAAGTATGAAATAAGGATAGAATTTTCCGGAGAGTGCTATGATGTGTATAGTTTTTTGTTACCGATTTTCTGGAAACCGTTTTTTTTAAATTTTTCTAAATTTTCGGGAAATAATTGACCGAATTTCAAAGAATTATATATGGAACAGAGGTAGAATTTTCCGGAGAGTGCTATAAAGTGTATAATTTTTTGTTACCAATTTTTTTGAAAATCGGTATTAAAAAATTTTCCAATTTTTCAGGAAATAATTGAGTGAATCTCAAAGAATTGTATATGAAGTAGAGGTAGAATTTCCCGGGAAGTGCCATAAAGTGTATATAATTTTTCGTTACCGATTTTTTTGGAAACCGGTTCGAAAATTTTTCCAATTTTTCCGGAAATGATTGACCGAATTTCAAAGAATTATATATGAAGTAGGGGTAGAATTTCCCGAGGGTTGTTATAAAGTGTATAATATTTTGTTATATATCATATTTTATACTATAATATAAAACCCGACTGTTTGTCTGTCTATCCGCAATGTAGGTACTCATTCGTTAATGGACTGAATCTTAAAGAATTATATATGAAGTAGGGGTAGAATTTTCCGGGAATTGCCATAAAGTGTATAATTTTTTGTTACCAATTTTTTGGAAACCGGTTTAGAAATTATTCAAATTTCGAGAAATAATAAGTATTAATTAACCAATTTTCTTGAAACCAGTGCCAAAATTTTTCTAATTTTTTGTTGATAATTTTGATGAAATTGGTATCAAAAGATTACTAATTTTATGGAGATGGCTACTATGGGGTTGAAGATTGGCTTTTATGGGGTTCTATTGGTGCGCCTAATTAATGAGTGAGTTTGGGGAGAGGGGAATAGATTTTGAGTCCGCGCGAAACGCGGGCGAAAAATCTAGTATACATATATTTATATAAGCGGTGTGCTCGTCGATGAAGTGAGACAGATAGTAGACGATTTGCTCATTCGTGCAAATGCAACTGTAAACCAGTATAACAATTTCACGTTTTTTCATATTTTCTTCAATTTCCCACGTTTTCCCTGCTACAGGTGTAATTTTTATGACCATTTTCGGATTCTACGACTTCTCAAAATACATAAGAATATGTAAGATTTATTCGTTTTCCTAAGAGTTCCGAAAATCTCAATTTGGAATACCCTGATTCTTTCCGAAGTACCTTCGAAACTGGCATATTTTCCGTAAATTAGCAATTTGTTATTAATAAGCCTGTTCTTTTTACCTGAATTTTTTGCACAGTTCATCTTTCTTCTTTTTCTTTTCACGTTGGAGAGAAAAAGAGAAAAGATGAACTGTGCAGGAAGTTCAGCTAAATAGAAGACCTTATGTTATGCTACATGGCCTGCATACCAAGAGTCTTAATTTTATTCGGTAAAAACAAAGATTTAAAGCATAAAACATTGTTTTAAAATTATAAGTCAGTCATTCTGCTCAGGCCCTAACTCTTGGTCGCGAAAAAAATCTTGATCCTAAATATCTAAAATAAAAGTAAAGTATTTTTAATTTAAACGTGTTTATTCTATAATTTTCCTTTATCCTTTTCTGGCACAGGTGGATTTAAACATGAGGATAGGAATCCACAGCGGATCAGTACTATGCGGAGTCTTGGGCCTGCGAAAATGGCAGTTCGATGTGTGGTCGTACGACGTGACACTTGCTAATCATCTTGAGAGCGGAGGAATACCGGGGTATAAATAAGAAATTCATAATACAGAGTGTCTATAATGTGTTATAGAATTAATGTTATTATTATACATGAACAAATATAATAACGTTTATTACTCGCAAATTTTTAGCTCTCCGGTTCAAAATCCGCTGTATTGTGTTGAAACCTTCGGTCTACAAATTTGCAAACGGAACAAGGGATTTATCTTGTTACAGAAGAGTACATATTTCCGCTGACACGCTTAAATGCCTGAACGACGTTTACGAGGTGGAACCCGGCTACGGTTGCGAGCGGGACAATTATCTAAAGGACAGAAACGTGGTAACGTATCTTATCAAGCAACTGGAGCCCCTTAAGTCCAGACGAAGACACTCGTCGAAGCCGAAAGTCTGGACGGAGGAAGAGCTAGTCGCGAATAAGAACAAGAAGAGCTTCAAAGTGAACAATCCACATGCCGTGAACAGCAACGCGCAACCCCCGAGTTCTACGGATGATGATATCGGGGTTGACTGGACGCCTGAAATCCCGTTCGAAAATGTGAGTATTAGAATATAAATACGAACGTATCCAATTAATAATAATAAATAAATTATATTATATTATTAATTGAATTAAAGAGAGAGAGAATAATGCAACAAATGCAATTAGTAATAACATGTTATTTACTTTATTTGTCTCGTAATCGTAGCTGAATACAGCTACGTCGGTGAGTAACTTGGAATCCGAGTATTTGGAAGAGGAGAACGGTCAACCAGCCAAATTGAGTACCAAAGCGACCTCGACGACAGCCGTCGAGAAGAAGGGCGCTATCGAAACCGCCAGCAACAAACGTATGAGATCGGCGAATATAAACACATGGACTTTGCGCTATAACGACGAGAGTCTAGAATCCAAGGTATGATCAATTTCGCTGACATTATTATATTGCCTTCCCTTGAGCTTGTCTGATTTCAAATTACTTAAACAAAAATAAATATATAAATACATATATATATATATATATATATATATATATATATATATATATGTATATATATATATATAAATTCCATAGAATTGTTCATTAAAATAAGGCCAAATTATGAGATGTCCAAATATATTAAAATTAATTATCTTGCATTTTGTCCTCTAGTTCGACCAGTTGCGAGAAGACATGTTCAAGTCCAATATGATATGCTGCTTTGTCATATGGCTCTTCATCGCCGTCTGCCAAGCCATAATCTTGTCTGAGTGAGTACACATAAACAAGACACATTAATCAATTAATAGCCGACTTTCTGCCTTTGGAATTACAAATTTTGTCACGAGTAAAACGTTGTTTCCTGAACATAAATAATTCCTTCAACTTTTCATTCTTTAACTTCTAAAACATATTTAACTAACATTCCATATGTTTATTGACGCCGTTAGCTATAACCCATACAGAAGATAATATTTAATAGATATCCAATGGATATCCACATATTCATATAACGTCCATATCTATGGTGGATATTTAAATAGACGATATTTAATACGTGTCATCCACATATCCATATCCATCAAGTATCTACCACATGTCTATCACAGATATTTACTAGTTCATAACGACGCCGCTAAGCGGCGCATAGTGGTAAGACCAACTCGTAAGTGTTGGAAGCGAATATAAGCAGGTCCCCGGCGAAGCAAAATCGCGACATCCGCGGGCCTTCGAACCCGGCTCCTCTTTTAAGGAGGTTAGAGCAATCAACCAAAGATTTTTGTTTGTAAAAAATATATATGATAGTATAGGATCTACCGCATGTGTGAAATAAATTTCAGATTTATTGACCATCCAGGAGCTGAGATATTAGCTTCAAAAAATGCGCAATTTTACATGGAGTCATATGAAAAAAGCGTTGACGGCGATAATTGATCCTAATTTTCTTTAATATCTAGTAAAGATAAACGCTCAAAAAACGTACCTACGCGTACAGTAAATTAATGCGAACATTTAGAACGTAAAAAAACACGTATTCACCACCTAATAACAAATATATTACGAGTTAAAGCGATCGAAATTAGACTGAAACAGCAGTTGATAGTTCGCGAGTAGGTAGATGTGGCAACGCAGCGTCGGCAATGTAACCCTAACCTTACCCAGAATGACAGAAAATTCACCAGCATATATTACGTTTAGCAACTGCCGCTACGTACGTGGCTCAACACACAGAGGCGAGCACTGCTATCAATCCCATATAAAAGTGCAACATTGCTAAGTTTCAATCGTATTTAATATAATCGACGGAGTTTTATTAAAAAATCGATAGCTTATATAATTGTCAAGCTACCAGTAATAATCATTATTTCATTCTATCAAAACATATATTCATACCATTTTTATGTTGAAATTTAGCAATATCACAAGTTTTCAAGTTGGCATTAGCAAAAAAGTGTTTCGTTTTTAGCTAATTAAAATATAAAGATGCATAATACGATACTTTTACTATACGTTTTATGTAACAGCAGCGTATGGAGTATAAAATAATACCTAATACAAATTTTTTAACGACCTAATAAAAAACTTTTTCCTAAACCGTCAATTGACTCAACTGGACCGCTCCAAAACCTCCTTAAATCTAGAGAAATAATATTTTTGAGATGTTGATTCAACGTTTATGTGCTTTATGGGGTTCTATTTGTGTATAATAGACATATATAAAAACAAATTAAAAATTTGCACTTGGCTTTCTCATCAAATTGAGGTGTGCGATTTGGAAATTTGCACATAGCAAAGTCACAATTTTGAATTAGAGAGTAGGAAATTAGCAAATTGAATTCACAACGTATTGCTACGCGCTCAAAGCTCCTCTATGTAATCTTGTATTATATTAGATGCATAATTTTTAGTTTGGCTTCTTCGTAGAGGAAGCTTTTCGCGCATAGCAATACGTTGTGGATTCAATTTGCTAATTTCCTACTCTCTCAATTCAAAATTATGACTTTGCTATGTACAAATTTCCAAATCGCACACCTCAATTTGATGAGAAAGCCAAGTGCAAATTTCTAATTTGCACAATTTTTTTCAAACTTTTTCATAAAATTTACAGGCTGCATCTTCTTCTTGCTTCTTTCCTGAAAATCTATTTGCCTCTATTCTTTCTTAACTTTCTTTAATTATACTTTTTCGTTTATATTAATTTTGTTTCGGAATAAACCAAATTTATTCCGAAGAGTCTAATCAATCAAATCTTAAAAAATTATATATGAAATAGGGGTAGAAAAGACTAAAAAATATAATAAAATTAGAATTAAACTGATATCTTAAAATTTGCGGAAGTTAGAGCAACCACAAACATTTCTGCAAAAATTCTAAATTTTATTTAAAATATTTATTAAAAAACCGCTTTACCGGTCATCGCCAAATTCAATCCCAACCTTCCTTACATGATAGACTCTATCGATAAAAAAAAAATACATCCCGATATCTCAAAAATTACGGAAGTTATACCATAAACAAAAAAAAAGATACACACACACATACATACACACAGACATTTTGTTCAAAAGTGATTTTTCGACGTTTTAGAACATAAACAACACATTGGCATCGAAAACTCAAAAAACAATTTTGACTTCGGTCTTTTCTATCTCTATTTTATATATAATTCTTTTAAATTCGATTGATTAGACTTAGCTTTATTTGCGATCAAAGGTCCATATACGAAGTTTATGAAAACAAAGCCTCCTCTATGAGGAAGCAATAAAAAACATTAAATAAATATCCACGCAGATGTCTAATCAATATCCACGAGACGTGCGGTAGTTATTTATATAAATATTCAATGGATATTTAATGGATATCTATTAAATATCTCGTGGACATCATGGATATAGTTGGGGATATTTAATAGATATCTATTAAATATTAAATTCTATGTGAAAATTTTTGAGAGGACTTTAGGAATTAAAAAAAAACAAAGAAATAAATACGTAAATAAAAAATAAAAAAAGTTTAAAGTTTAACTTAATTGTTAAGATTTTCAGGTTACACGTGTAAACATTAATTTACTTAAAATTATCATATATTTGCGTATATATTGCGTATATGGGGGAGATAACGCGTCTCCCTCGTTAACAGCGCTTATGATGTGTTATATTCATATTTCTTTTTTTGTTAGTAGGATTTTAGGAATTAAAAAAAAAATTTTTTAATAACGAACAATGTCACATATAGTGATATATTAATAATTTTATTTTAATTTCATCAATATCGCAGTTGTATGATTCTCCTGATCGCGTTGCTGGTGACTACGGTGATCTTGGTGGCATCATCGATCCTGGTGATGGCGGAGGAGTTCAAAGGTATGCCGACGTATTTGCAGCACACATCATCCATGCTGGTGCACAACAAGAAGCATCGCACCATCTTCATTTGCGGCGTCATCAGTCTGATGACGTTGACGTCCATCATTGGCGTGTTGACCTGTCCCATCACGGTACGCCCTTACCAGGAAGTGATGGTGCTAGAACAACAACAGGTACCGACGACAATCGCGGCGGCACCGCTTCCGATGCAGGAGAAGTTGACAGCAACGACCGCAAAATCGAGCCTGGACCACTTTGTCCTTACATTCCTAAAAGCTGCCCTGAGCGACGAATCCACCGAGGAAGGAAAGACTGTCGCTTCAACAGAGAATAATACTCTGGAAACGGGCTCCAGCAATATCGAGCTGAAGTTGACACGGGTAGTGAACGACAGAGCGCCCGGAAGAAGCAGGAGAGAGTTTTTTAGATTCTACAGGTGCGTTTTGTAGGCATTAAATTTAAAAAAAAGATATCAATCATATTTTGTTACATCTGGCATCCCGCAAATTTGGACTAGCATTGTCGCAAAACAATTATAAAATTAAGGAAAATTTATTGTATAAATTAATTATGGTGAAGGAAATAATTATAACTTCCTAATGATGCCATGCTTATAATATTATCGCAGGTACGAGCAACATTATGGGAAGTTGGAAGCCGGTAGCCGACATTATAAACGAGCCGCGCGCAAACACGACGTCGAAGGAGGTTCCCAAAGAAAGATCCTCTCCATTGTCGAGGAGAATCAAGTCCGCTCAAAGCGGTTAATTAGAAGTCCCGATGAGCTTGAGGAGGCCGGCTGCATTCGACCAGAGTACATGGTGTTCACGTGGATTCTGTGCCTGATTGCGCTCGCTTCAGCCCTAAAGCTATACTACCTAGTGAAAACTGCGCTGGCCGCGACGATTGTCCTGGTGTATGCGGTGCTGATCCTCATTGTGTGCAAAGACATGTTCACCGAGAGAGAAAGAAACGCGTAAGTCGTTTGGATTGACTTTTAAAATGCTCCTCAGCGTTAAATAATGCAATAAAATATTTAATTTTTGCGAGAATATGTACTTACAATCAGTAAGCAAAATGATAGCAGTTTGTCGGCAGATTTTAGTAACAAATTTGATCAGACATGTCAGCAGACTTTGCTCTGCATCTCCATTCAACTTATGTTAACAGTCTGCTAACATAAATAATCAGACAGCAGATTGGCAGCAGAAACCGCACAGAGCCTGAACCGTTCCAACAGAATCTACTCAATTTCTACCACCAATCTGCTGTCTGATTATGTTATAATTAGCAAACTCTATTATACTTTTGTTGGCATTCTGCTAACATCATGAGAAATATATCAGAACCGGCATCAAATCTGTAGTTTTTCTACCGACAAAATTTGTAACAGATACTTAGTGTAAGATCTGCTTTTGACAGACTTGGCTGTCTGGGTACCTAACAGTTCTGTTAATCCATAGATAATAGTAAATAAGAGCAATGCTTACATTTATATCAAAAAGGTTCAGGAATGTGTATAATTAGTAGCAAAATTGTAAAGGTTATTCATGGTTTTTAATTTAACTCTGAATTTTTAATGTAACAGTAATCAAAAAGTTCTTCATGCATCATTCCATGTTCGGTCTTAATCTCTCTTCCAGATCAGCGATATCTTTACCGGCGCAAATGTTGACCTTCTTAATGGTTTTCCTCGTGATGGTGACGTATCACGGTAGATTGGTAGAGGTAACGTCGCGTCTAGACTTCCTGTGGAAGCAGCAGGCCGAGAGAGAGTTGAGCGACATGATCGAGTCGCGGCATAACAATATGCAGCTCCTGAAGAACATCCTACCGGACCATGTGGCGCATCATTTCCTTACAGTGGATCGTGCGCCGGAAGTAAGGCTCAATTTTATTTTATTTAACAGACAACTCTGATGGCAAGATGTCTTAAAATCATGTTATTAATCAAAATTTCTACAAAAATTTTCAAACTTTTTCAAAATGCTAAGAATTTTTCAGATTTTTTTAAATAGATAGAACGTTTTTCAAAAAAACTCAGACAAAATATCATATATATATTTCAGATTTTACCCGCCAACACATCTTTGTAGAAATTTTCATATAGGTATACTGTAATATTTCGAAAATCCTCATTCAATCATTTCTGGAAGTATCTGAGAAATTTTATATGTTTTTTCAGAATTGTTAATAAGTCTCAATTCTTAGAAAATTTCTGAGAAAATGTGAGAAATTTTTTTACCAGGGAAATATACTTACTCTAGCTGTTACTAATATCTCTTCGTCAATACAGGAACTCTACTCGCAATCGCGGGACAAGGTCGGCGTGATGTTCGCCAGCGTGCCGAATTTCACGGAATTTTATTCGGAAGACGTAAACAAGGGAATGGAGTGCATTCGCCTACTTAACGAGATCATCGGTACAGCGATCTGTCGTTAAACTTCCTTGATGTCGATAATGTCAACATTTCTAATCCTGTTTTTTCTATATCTGTCCTTGTTTACCTATAGTAATCTGTCTTTGTTCGATCGCTGCGCCATCTCTCGCTACACGCAATACTGCTTACCCTATCAACCTGCATGTGCTTTTGCACAAAATAGTAGTGAAAGTTCAAACTTTTTTGTTACGTTTTTAATTTTAGTTTTTCATGTACGGTATTCTTTGTTCACATTATACGAATGGTGCGTATATCTCATTTTGTACATACAAACTGTACAACTCCTGTATTAAGCAAACGTTTACGGTAGGTGACAGCTCAAAAATGTATTTTTTTAATTTTTTTAGATTTTTGTTTTGAAATCAACAGTCGCATTATTTGTTTTTGTGCATATTTCAAGTGTGTACAAAAATTTGTAAGTTCTGTGCAGTCTACTCAAAGAAGTTGGAACTATCTCTGTAATTGTCAGTAATTTGGGTCGATCGATATACATTTTCATATTTTCTTCATATTTTGGTAACATTGATGCTTTGACGTGTAATTTGTAACTTGCAATATACACAGCTGATTTCGACGAGCTGCTGGACGAGACACCGTTTCAATGCATCGAGAAGATAAAGACGGTCGGCGCTACTTACATGGCAGCCTCGGGCCTGAATCCCAGCCAAACCGTAATAATAAAATATAAAACATAATGCAACGCAATACACACACACACACACACACACACACACACACACACACACACACACACACACACACACACACACACACACACACACACACACACACACACACACACACACGCACGCGCACACGCACACGCACACGCGCACATACACACACACACGCACGCACGCGCGCGCGCGCGCGCACGCGACGCGCACACGCACACGCGCGCAAACACGCACACACGCACACACGCACACACGCGCACATACGCACGCGCACGCGCACGCGCACACGCACACACACACACACGCACACACGCGCGCGCACACACACACACACACACACACACACAATGTGTCTAACGAGATATACAAAACATTGTAAAATCATGTTTTTCAATAAAAATTTCTCGGTTGATTTAGATTTATCTCAACGAAAATTTCCAACTTATTAATACTCGAATTTCAATTTGGAATTTAATTACAAAGATATATAACACGAGAAATTGGAAAAAATTAAAAAGCTACCAAAAAGTCTTTTAGTTGAGTATTTTGGTAGTTCTGATAAAATCCTTGATATACTGAAAATATCTAGTATATTTTTAAATTCCTCGAGTAGTCTCAAAAAGTTTACCTTTTAATATATACATTAGCGATAGGATTAAGTACTTTACAAGTTTTTCGAATCTGTTGGCATAGTTTAGAATTCTTTATGATTACAAAATGAAAGCAATCTTTTCAAGTAGACTCGAAATGGGTTCAAACTCTCTATGAGTATCTCGACAAACAAGAGCATTACTTCCAAGTAAACTCGAACCTGCAGCAAATATGTTCGAATCTTTCATGAGTACTTTACTAGAAATTTTATGTTCCTTCGAATCAAAACGTTTATGTAAAGCGACAATTATTTTAATTTTTTTATAATTACAAATATTATATTGTCAATAGTTGAAATAAAATATAATAAAAACACAATTAAAAATATAAAATAAAGTCACTTAAAATCTTTACACATTACATTCTTTAAACTAACAACTTTATTTTTAAAGTTCGAGTACTACTTGTAAAATATTAGGAACTACTTGAAAGTAGACATTTTTATTCCTGCAAGTATACCCATTCTAAAATTCGAAACTAACTCGGAATCGATTACTTCAAATACAATGTATGGAATATTAGTAATTATTATTTATTTACTTTAGAGGACACCACGCCGATAACATATGTTATCAAGGACATGACTTTGAGTATAAACTTTTCCTTATAACTTAATCGACAGTTATTGCTTATTTAAAAGTTATGAACAAAAAAAGTTGGTAAATATTGAGTATTGAGGAGCCACCCTCAATTTCCATAATTTTAAAATATGTTGTCAAGTTCATCACTTTGAGTAATATTGTCAAGATTTTAGTTAACCCTTGTCAGTCACACTTCCCGAGAATCCCGTACCGGTCACACTGGGTGAAATACATCCCAGCGTGTTTGCACGTGTATAAATAGTTATTTGTGTAACAAGTGCGGGAAGTTGAGAATTGGACACTCGTGCGGGTGAACGCACTCGCCTTCGGCTCGTGCGTCCACTCCGCACTCGTGTCCAATTCTTAACCCGCACGTGTTACACACCCTATTTTATATTACAAAGTGCGTGGAAAGTGGCCTATTGTGCACGCGCCATCTGTGCGACGGATGGCCGATTTCGCACGCGCGAGAGATTTCTCACTCGAGGCCGTGCGGGAATGAGATATTCCCAGGCCCATTTCCATTGGTTTACTGGGTCGTTTTCGAAGTCTAAAAAACGCTGGGGTGTATTTTACCCAGTGTGACTGTTAAGGGTTAAGGGTCGTTGCTTATTAAAAAGTTATTAACAAAGAAAATATAATGAATAGTAGGTATGTAATTCTATGATGACCATATATAACCCAATTTAATTGTTGTGTGGGTGGATCACACCAATTCAATTGTTGTGTGAGTGGAAAAGTGTATGTGTGGATGCAGTGGGTTCCACTTCCGCAGGGGGCGGAACTCACTGTATCCATGCATACACTTTTCCACTTTTCCACACAACATTTGTACGGTTCGGGTTTTCAACTTTTCACGTGAACCGAGGTCCACCCACCCCGGTCTACATATATACTGTCTATACATCAGTAAATTACTTCTCTTAACACTGACATAAACTATTATATTTCTCAAATTTTTTTGTTTATAACTTTTAAATAAGCAATGACCGCCGAATAAGTTATAAGGAAAAGTTACTCGGGGTCATGTTCTTGACAACATATGTCAAGCTCAAAGTTATCGGCGTGATATTCCTTAAAGTAAATAATTACCGGAATATTATTCTTATTCAATGTATGGAATATTACTCAAATCCTAAAAAATGAAACTTAATTATTGGATTTGACTCGGGTTTTTAAGTATATATTGAACTTGATCTTATCTTTAATATATATTAATGTCCATTTCTACCAATGTAGATTAACTTTATTTAATTTAGGTTTAACTTACTTTTTATCTTTTCCTAGTTTTAAAGATTAGAAAAAGATAAAAAGTAAGTTAAACCGAGATTAAAATAAAATTACATTAGTAAAAAATGGACATAAAAGGTTTAAATTGGATAAATTGATGTGGAGTACAAGAATTAAACTCAAATGACAGGATAACAGCAGCGACGATATGGAGCACTTGTGTAGGCTGGTGGACTACGCGGTGGCCATGCGCCATCGTCTCGAGGACGTGAACGTTCACTCATTCAACAATTTTGACCTGCGAGTGGGCATCAGCTGTGGGCCCCTCGTAGGCGGCGTGATCGGAGCCCGAAAGCCGGTCTTCGACATATGGGGCAACACCGTGAACGAGGCTTCCAGAATGGACTCCACCGGTGTGATGGGCAAGATACAAGTCCCGCATGATATCGCTAGGGTAATAATAAAAGCGGCAATAATAATGGTTTTTAAAAAAGTGGTCCTGAGCTTCGTACACAAATTATTTCTTAATTTTTTGCATGTCGGTACTTTGAAAGGTAAATGCAAAGCGACGCTTCAATGATATTTTCATGCAACCTATGTTCATTCTTTCGTCTACTTTATATTTTATTCTCTAAAATAGCAATTGAGAATCGCGCTAATTTATCAATCCGTCGTGTGCGAGCAGTTTCTGGAATCGAGGGGTTACCAGATTCAGAAACGCGGGCTAATCGAGGTGAAGGGGAAAGGCACGATGGAGACGTACTTCGTGTTGGGCAAAGCCACCCTACAACAAGAGGGTACTCCTAGGCACAGAAGCACCTGCCGCAGCCTTGCCGCGGTGGTCTACGGTGTGGTCCAAGCGCGCCGCAAACAAATCAGAAAACAGGCGATGCGAAGAACATAAATTGAGAATCTCTGAGAATAGTTCTCAGTGCATAGCTTTGCAGATACTACCAGATTGGTGCGGAAAATCTCACCGTTGATCTAACAGTTGGAAAACAAATTGCGCAGCTTTACATTTCTAATAGTCCATGATGCATATAGATTTCATCTGAAAGAAATTGTTGCAATTCTTTAAGAAAGATAATGAAACGTACAGTATACCGATAGTAAGACAACATCGATAATAATAGAAAAAAATGACAAATCTTTGCACCAATCTGATAAGCGCGACAAGTACTTGAGCAGATTCAGATTTTGAAAAGAAATTCTGTCCAATTTCATTTCCGTGTCATCTTGCTACAAAATATTGAATGTATATAGCACTTATAATAAATAATCGATCTTATACAAACACGAGTTGCGCCCTTTTTAATTGGAACTTTAATCACAAGTTTTATTTGTTACAGCAAAATGATTCTAATAGTTAATAGAATAGCTCGGCTACTTCAAAATAAAAAATAATAATAACGCCATGAATATAATGAGGAGGCTGATGATTAATTTCATCACAGAATAGCATTATAATATGCTCGCTGTAAAAGACATTATTATTACACTAATATAATTATAGTAATCGGTGACAGGTGGAAATGCACAACGTCTCTGGCTCCGTGTAACCTCGTATATTACACATTATTACGGTAAACACAATATTTATAATCGTAATAATAATCCATGATAATAATGGCAATAATGATAATCATAATAAGGCTAGCTACAAGGTGACCGCCGTCGCGCGATTTCGAGGGGCCACCGCACCTTCGCGACCGATTCGATCGGCCGGCTCGACTGTACACGACTTTTACAACATACTCGAATAATTAATCTAATTTTCCATATTAATCGTTAGACAATTCATTACAATTATGAACCTAGTCAGAAGAACATTACGATACGTAGGAAGGACCGCGCGCGCCTCCCTTTCCCTCAAGATCACACGTATTCCTTTCACTTACTATTAATCGATTATCATCAGCAAAATTTCGCATCCTCTAAAGAATTTCAGGACGAAAATTATGTTATTACGCCACGAAATTTAGACACAAAATTGAGCATTACTGTATCAAAACAAAAAAATCATGTCTTTTTTTTTTAAATAAAATTGTATTTAATAATAATTAAGTTTTTTCTTCAATTTTTTAACATCAAATTTCTACTTTAAATGTTAAATAACATTTGTTCTATTTGACATTGAAATATATTAATCTTTAAAAAGTGAAGACAGTTACGGTTTAATTTGTATCACAATTACAGTCCTTAACTAATTGTAAGAGTCAATGGAGATTCTTGTCAAGGATGCTCGGAAAATTTTGCTCAAGTCGCGAAGTCTATTGCTTTCTCCGAGGGACGAAGGGGGGGGACTGTTTCATTTAATATACAAAGGCACTGTACACATAATGAACATACAATTAGAAGAGCGCTAAAAAGGCGGTCCAGAAGATGTTTCCTTTCCCCTCTTTTATCTCTCGTCTCTCGCCACTATCTCTTTCCCTCGGTAAAACGTGCCCCGTTTAAAAATATCGCTTCGATCTACAATATCTGTTTGTCGCTTTAAAATACGGCCAGTAAATTGTGGTGCTTAAAATAGGGGAGCGGTTTCCTTCGTTTCTAGCTGCATTGGTCAAGACTAACTTCTTCGTTCTTCCTTGTCTAGATTAGTCTAGCTTCATTTAAGGAAAAATAGATGACTATGATCGGATTGGATGCGCGGTAACTATTTATTTTATTATTATTTATAATTATTATTATTATTATTATTATTATTATTATTATTATTATTATTATTATTATTATTATTATTATTATTATTATTATTATTATATTATTATTATTATACAGGGGGTAAACTCTCGTAGTAGGGAAGATTGCAAAAAACAGGGGAGGGGCGGATGGAGCGCGAAAACGATTGGTCAATGCGATCAGAAGTCAAGAAAACGTTGTCTTAAAGGTGGGATTCCTCACGTTTATCACAATTTGGCAGTGAACGTTTTCACGTTGTTGTTGTTATTGAGAAATATATAGCTTACAGCGACATAGTGTTCAGCCGTATTCTTTTCAAAAGCTGCACGCGCGTGCACACACACGCACACACGCATGAACACATACACGCACACGTACACTCACGCATGCATACACACACACACACACAAAAAGTTGGAAAGTAACGCGTTACTTGTAACGCCGTACTGTTATAGTTACTTTTTTTGTAACGGACTGGTAACGGCGTTACTTTTTTCTTTTTGTAACTGTAACGGTAACGTAGTTACATTTTTTCAGCAAGGTAACGAATTTAACAGTTACTTTTTATATTTTGAATCTATTTATGACATAATTTTCGTATATTCAATCTTCAGTCTTCGACCGATATTCATAGTCTATTATTATATTTAAGATCGTCTTAAGAATAGTTTTAAGATATCATAAATCAATCACAGAGCCGTATTAGTATAAGACCAAACTTTATGGTTTATGAATACCAACTTTGATGCCGCGCGCTCACCGCTGCACTTTTTCGTGTTAAAATTTTTAAACATAAAATTACGGGTACAAAAAAAGTATAAATTCGGCAGTATTTGTAAACTTAATGAAAACTACATTTTTTATTTGCATTTTAAGCATTATAAAACCTTTCTTTTTAAATTTTTTGTAGTCTTGCAATTTAAGATATAAAATTTTATTGCTTTTATTAATATTTTAACAAAAAATATTACAAAAGTAAATTTTTTAGTCTGTGATTTCGTTTTAGCATTAAAAAAGTAACGGAAAAATTAATGTTAAAAGGTAACTTTACACGAATCGTTACTTTAACGATAACAGTAACGAGTAAGGCTGGAGTCCCATGGCATGTATTTTCCGCGTAACGCGTAACCGCGTACACAATCAGAACGTTTCACATTTTCGGTTAAGATGCTTTTTCATGTTGACGCTCGACGATTGATTTGGGCGTCAAAATTGATCACGTAATAGGTCACGTGATAGTCTTTTTAATTCCAGCGTTAAATGGCAAAAGCTCAACTGTGTTCAGCTTTGACGCTTGACGCTCGTTTCAGTCAATTGCAAATCGTTGACTGTAAATAAAGTGTGTATATCATTAAAAAATAATTAGACGTGTTTTGACGCTCGCATATT
>JASTWK010000485.1:0-32500 GCA_030770225.1 Temnothorax unifasciatus | reverse complement strand
TGCCGATATCCAGACATCGATAGGATTTTTGCTTTATAGTAACTTCTTGATGTACATCTGAGCGAATGGGAATAGGAGCTGCGTAATCATCGGTTTGTATCGACGTAAAATAAAGATTCCGTTATTACAGTAAAGCTCCTGAATACTTCAAGTGAGATCGATTAAAAAACATTAGAAAGATTCTTCCAGAAATTTTCTCTTTCGCCACAGGTCAATCGAGATCTCTCATTAGATGAAAATGCAAATTAATTTTTTAAGAGCCTTCAGGAATAAAATCAAAACTCGTAATTAGTCTCTTAGAAATTTTGTTAGAATCCTTCGAGAATCTTTTAAGAATCTTCTTCTATGTCGGACTTTGTCATCAAGATCAAGGAATCGATCACGCGATGGGGAGTTTAGAGTTGGCCATCTTATCATATGACGGGACACGTTACCTATCTCATATACTTTTCTTTTATATTTTATATCAATATATCCTGAGATTACCTTAAATCGACAACAGACGTTAAATGATCGCCTTGAAAATTCACGTCCCAATGACATTATCTAGATTCAGGGCAGAGCGAGGTATTCATGTGTCTTTCCTCGCCGCACAGTCTTTAAAAGTACTCGCGGACCTGCGATTTTGAACAGCCTGACAAAATTTTTCCTGAACAGATGTATGTTGCTTTAAATAAAAAAAAGAGTGGTTGAAGGTAGCAGACGACATTGATACATTGATTTAGCGAAAGTTAGTATGGGCATTTATGACTTGTCTAGAGTACAATTGTGTAGAAAATAAGAGGAGAACGCGGCGGTCCTCCTTTTTCTCTTGTTTAATTCCTCGAAACTACTGACTCGGTGGTGAACTAGCGGTTCTAGATATTTAAAAATACATCGCTTCTTTTGTGGATGATCCTTTTTCGTGGCGCAAAGAGCTAACTACTTTGTTTTCTTCTTCTTCCTTCTGCCCCCCTCTCGCGCGCAGTTCGCTCGAATCGGGGGTCGAGGAGTTGAAAATTAAAAGTAAATCCGTTTTTATTAAAGGAACACTTGCAGGTAATCGTAGTGACGCGATTTCCTTCGCCTTTCAGCCCAGTCTAGCTGTAGTGACAGGCCGGGCCATACCTCAATTATTCCGTTTCCGCTAATTTTGTCTTGTATAATATTAGTTTAACAATGGCAAAGATATTACTCTTTAATCTTCAAGTTCCTCGGATCGGGCTAATATACAGGGTGGTGGTACGGTAAGCGCTCTGGCACGTTACGTCGGCTGTGAACGCCGTGATCAATTGACGAGACTGTGAGTGAAGGTACATTTGTCTTAAAGTACGATTAACCTGATGAACAAGAAGCTCTTCCTTCTCTTCTACGGTGTGTCTCTATTCTCTCCCCTTTCCGAAAATCATATCTTGCCTTCTCATTTCATCGCCGCGTATCATCGCCCTGCGAGCGGCACACAACTCTCGCGTATATCTGTTTCCTCTACATTTTTTCCTCGCTAAACCTCAAGAATTTTGCTAACAAAAATCACAGTGCGCACACACACATTGACCTCTTATCGCAGAAATATGATTTAAATGAAAAACAAAAATATTGTATATTTCATGAAAAGTAATTGACGTCGCACGCGAGAAAACCACAATTAAATGAAATTCAAAAATTTCACTTTTAAACCCGAGACATAGATCATGGGTCACCGTCATATTTCTATTCCAGTTCATTTTGCTAGACCCTTTACCTTTACTTTTAATTTCTACATTTGTAAATTTGGACAAATGATAATCGTCCTAGATATTAAACTTCCATGATCGAGGCTTTAATTTTATGTAACACCTAAATTTTAATAATTGATCATTTCATTTAACATGCATGGTTGGCAGTAGAGATCATGCTACACTCTAGAAATATTCTTACTAATTTCTCCTTTTTCTTTTAGTCCTGATCTCATAGATTCGCATACAAAAATGTACAAATGATTTGAGCAGTGCCACGCATAATGTGCCTTTATACGTATTTTCCTAACAATGATCAACGATAAGTAACCTCTCATTCTTATACGATCCTTAATACATACGATAAAGAGCGAATCTCTCACTTTATCTCAGCGGTTTCGTAAGTGGCAGTGAAAACATATTACGCATAGTCTTACACTCCGAACTAATCGCGAAGAGGACGAAGAACAAATATTCAAACATTAGATTTCAAGTCCACGATGAAAAGAAAAACGCTGTTCGCGACACAATGTCTAACATTTAGAGATTTCCAATCTCAATCACAAATCACAATAAAATCGTTATCATTACAATAATAAATAAAACAATGATAAGAAAAATCCAGGTCGAATCCAGTAAAAGATGTCCAGCGCGTTAAAACGAGAACGATCGCATGACGATGCCGCGGGCCGATTATTACACTATTACGTCTTTTAATAATCAGAGACAGTCTTCTCTGGCCAATACCCGAGAGCTATATAGAAAGATAATCGTGTGGTCGCCGTTGCATATTTACAGGGAATAATCTGGCGACGGCGGTGATATTTTTTTTTTTATAGATAAGCGAGTTAGAGATTTGTACAAACAGGGCTAACTAACGAGCGAGCGAGCCGCAAGCAGCGCGAATCAGTCTTCGCGTCTACCGAGGGCTGCCCCCCCCCCTCCTTTTAGTCTCTCTTCTTTCCTTGGGATCGGCTCATGAGGCTCTGTCGCGATAATCATGTCCCTAACAGCGAATTCGAATGGTCAGATGTAGATTAGAGCGCATACTAAAAAGGCTGCCGTACACAAATTGAGATAAAAATATACATAAGTGTGTGTGTGTGTTTGTATGTGTGTGTATAATGTACGTATGCATGTATGCATACATATGTATATATATGTGTATATATACATATACAGGATGAGGTAAAGCATGACAAGCTAATGTCTCTGAAAACATTGCTATTAGAGGAAGAAAGAAATATTTAACGGAGCACATTCTTGGACTAAAGCAATTTTACAGTAAAAAATGCATCCTCAAGATCTAATCATTTTCACTCGAAATATTTTTCCCTAAAACTCGATATCTCGAGAGAAATTACTGTCAAGCTTTCACATCATCCAGTATATTTTCGGACGGTCGCCTACGAGGAGCTCTTAAAGAACCGGTCCCGCATCTTTTCGCGTAGCTCTCAGGTACATGGATAATGCTTATCGTATGAAATGTCTTGTCTCGCATTAACACAAGGACTAACACTAGCAGTAGTGATGCTCACCATCCGGAAAGAATTCGCATTTCCCGGATGGTAGTGATCACTACTGCTGCAGCGTGCTCAGGAAATCCAAATATATGTGTTGCATGTAACCTCAGGAAGTCTGGCCAGTCTGTGCCTGTAACATCGTCGGTACTATCGACGACGATGATGAGGTTGTAGTAGTGGTGTTGGTAGCGGTGGCCAGTGTACAAGGTGGCATGTGCAAGGTAAATCCATCGTAAACGTCCATCAAGTCGCGCATACGATACTCCTCCAGACAGACGAATCCTTCCAACGAAGGAGATTGTTTACGTGCACAATCCATGCAGTGCACTACATGACGTTTTTCCTGTTCACGGATAAACAGGATGTTGAACACTTCAATCTGCAAAAAAAGCAAGAACATTCTTTTTTAATATGATAAACTTATTAAAGCGTGCAAAGATGAAAAATATCATATAAATAAAAAAGTAACATGGACATTTTATAAAAATATACACGTATACTAACAAGAAATTATATATAACTGTATAGTGCTGATTGTACAAGATAACTTAAATTAAAAAAAGGAAAAATTGAAATAAAATGTCGAGGCTATAGAATTTCATATATTAATTTACCGATTATTACGTAGTCATTGTACAGAGTTTCGAATTTAATTAAATTAAAATCCCGAAAAAGTGAAAATAAAAATCCAGACAACACATTACTTTTCAAGATCATTAGCATAAGAAAGCATACCTCGCACTGGCCGCAATAATGTGAGGCCTCGTTCTTGCCGCGGCCGTGAAATCGCACTTCTACGTCTTTGCTCTTCACAAATTCCAGTATTAAGCAACACTGTCTCATCGTTCGCAGAAGACAGTTCTTGATCAGCTCGAATAGTCGTGGATCCGACACCTTGATATTACGTGCTAAATTCCACGAAAGATGCACCATCGGCACAATCGACTTGAATGCCTGCAGCTTGTTCCATTCGTAACGCTCGATCGCGAGCTGATACTGTCTGGCAGTGAGCGGGCCGACGTTCCACGCAATATTGTTACACCAGCCAACCGCCTGCACCCAGTGTACACAACCCGCGTTCACCCACACGAGGTCACCCGGTCGCTGATGGAACCTGTACACTGGGATATTCTCCTCGTACAAATCGTCTAGATTCGGCCACCAGCTGCCGTGCAGATAACTGATGCCATTGCGCTCGCAGAGCGAGCATATCATGCCCCAATACGCATCTGGTACTGCAAACCATTCACAGTCGCCCGGTCCGATGTTAATGTTAATGGAACAAAAGTTATTGTTCTCTTGGTGTCCAGGCGTTCTGCTACCAGGTACCTGAAAACGATTACATAAATTAAATCACATTTAGAAACATTCAAAACGTTTTGTTTCATAATTTTATTATATTAAATTTTTAATTATACCTTCATATACAACTGTACGGTGTTCATTCCTAAGATCACATGACCTACATGGCTGAGCATGTTACCGGCCGATACCACCCTGGCGAAGGCCGGTAACTTCATTAGTTCATGTAATTGTGGCTTCCACTTTCTCTCATCTGACAGATCTACGTTGGTACCAAAGCGCAGCATCTTGGTCCCCGGTCGGCCGGCTAGACCAAAAGTATTCTTTTTACGTCGGACCGTCTGACCGGTGCTGTCCTTCGAATCCGAATCTGACAGATTAGAAGCATGTACGCCGCCTTGTATCTTTTCTTCTCTCAGGCTTTCCTGAAAACTGGAGGCCTGATATTGCGCGTATTTGGCGATCGTCGTGTGGCTGCGGTGACTGATGCAGTTCCAGACTTTCTTATTGAGCGCCGGATCCCAGTTCTCCTCGCTGGTCTGCTGCATTTGTGTGCGTACCTCGATACCGTGATCTGGATTCGCCTCGACCAGAGTCTTAGTTGAGAAAAGGCCCAAATCGAGCTTGAGCGCTGCCGCGAGGCCACGTATCACAGCAATTGGGTGTTTCAAACAAAATTCCTGCAGATGCGGGCTGAAGGCATCCTTCTTGTTCTCCAAATAGACGCTCGGTGTAGGCGGCAACAGTTGTTCCTTCGTCAATCGTTGAGTGGGCGGATCCGGCGGCGCTGGCGGTGGCGAACGATCGCTCAGTATCGAGCAATTCGGCACTCCTTTTAGCCCCTGACCCTTGCATGACTCGATCACCGTCTTGGCATCCATTTCAATGTTTAGCTCATATTCCGGTTGCGATTCGCATAACGACTCGAGCTTCAAATTCATCATCGGTTCTGTCTTGGAAATATTGGTCGCCTCGCTCTTGTTTATCGTTGTCGTCGTCATCGTCGTAGTAGAGGATAACGATGACGTCGTCGTCTCGCACTTTACCATCGTTGTCTCACATTTCACCGTATTCACGTTCGTCGTCGCGGTCGTCGTCATGGCCGTCGTCGTCACAGCATCTGCCGTCGATTTCGACTGCGTCGACTGGGAAGCCGCTTCTTCCGACTTTTCCAGTTTCACCTCCGTCGCGTTCTCGAGATTCGACGGCGAGAACGGACCGGAGCTCAACGTGCCATTGTCACTGATGACACCGCCGCTCGACGGTTCTTCTTTCACGACAGTTTCCAAATCATCAGAACCGAAGTGTTTGAGAAGGTCTTCCGCCAGCGATGTGGCTATGTCCTTCTGTGACAGCAGTGCCTGCAACTCCTGATCCGTCACACCCAAATTGTCCTTATTCGCTGGAGTCGTGGAGCTCTCCGAATAACTGCTAGTCGCTGATGTGACCTGCGTGTAACCTTGAGCAGCATACTGATTCGGCTGCTGCTGATACTGGCCACCATACTGAGCACTGCCGGTGATCTGTTGTCTCTGCGGCGGATAAGTGGGATCGGAAGCGGATTTGTAAGGCATTCCTGGTGTCTGCGTAGTGTTTCCGGTTGCCACCGTATTGTAGCCGACATTGGTGTCGGAGAAACCCGTCTGCAGCGCAACCGTACCTCCTTGCTGCAACTAAATGTTGATTAATTATATTTTGACAGACGCTTTAAAAACATTCATTACCACTTCTAAAATATTTCCCGCAGTTTCCTGGTTAAATAAACATTGTTTCCTTCTTATTTCAACCTCAAATAAGATGGCAAAACATGTTTTACAGGTATGCCTTTTAGGCGAAAAATGGCGACTTTCACACCCCCTCCTTTGATTGCAAAAGTGAGAGACTGAATATATTTACCGGTTGTTGCGGTATGCCGTAGTTTTTGACGACACCCGATGATTGGCCGAGGTTCTGAGGATGGTTGTATCCCGTAGGATAACCGGCTTGTCCCGCTCTCAGGCCTCGCTGTCCTGCTTGTTGCTGTTGCCTGATCTGTTGCTGATATTGCTGCATCGCACGATATTGGTGCTGCAGCTGGACAAGCACAGTCTGCTGTTGCGGAGTCAGACTATTGAGATTTTGTTGTAGGAAATGCAGCGTTTGTAGTTGGTGCGGCGATAAGGAGAACGGTGATGCCCGTTGCTGTGGTGCGGCCGATATCACTTCGTCGGTCTATCGAGCAAAATTGAATTTAATTAATTTGAAATATTTAATTCAAAACAAAACTGAGAAGTTGAATTGCCAGCAAATAATTAACAATTAGTACAGGGGTTTTGTTCGACCAAACTGGCAATTTTATTATTCAAAAGACGCTACGTTTCAACCGCAAAATTCGGTCCTTTTCAAGCGTGTATAACTCACAAATATTAATTAGTTGGACATAGTTTCCAAAGTACGTCGAATCTAAAAAATATTAGTGTTATTTCGAGAAATAAAAAACAGTTTCACTACATTTCCGTTCTCCGTAATTACATCAGAGGGACGAGTCCCTGTCGTGCGATGGTGAAATTGCGACAATCTCGAAATAACACTCTAATATTTTTTAGATTCGACGTAATTTTGGAAACTATGTCCAACTAATTAATATTTGTGAGTTATACACGCTTGAAAAGGACCGAATTTTGCGGTTGAAACGTAGCGTCTTTTGAATAATAAAATTGCCAGTTTGGTCGAACAAAACCCCTGTACTAATATTTAATTCAAGTTGCCTGTTCTCTAATTTGTTTTTACTTATAATAACTAACTTCTTTACAAATATTTTATCGGGACCTACTATATTTATAAAGCATTTAGACTGCGCTAAACTATATAGAAAAGGCAAGAAAATATTTAAAGACAAATATTTTTTCTAGAAAATATCTGTCTTCTATTTTAATGCATTCTGTACCTTAAATCGCTTAGCATTCTGTCCCTGGGCTTGAGGATAAGGTGGAGGCGGTCCAGTCGGTGCGGCACCATATTTGTACGAAGGCCCACCGGGTTGCTGCTGTTGCTGCTGCTGCCGGCTAGACATCTCTGCGCTGATCGGCAGATTCCAAGCTTCTTCGATTGACGGCAATTGCCGCCTCCTGGATAAAACAATAAAAATTATATGAAAGCAGGAAACAAGCTTCATGACTACAAAATCAAAGAAAAGCACAGTAAAGGTCGACTAAAGTTCCGGCTTATATTAACCTTTAGCTTATATAATTTTGTTTTTATATTTTATTTTTCAGATATTTCTTTATTATACAGGGTGTTGAAAAAGGATGGCACCAAAATTTAGGTTTGTAGTACTCGTGAAAATAAACCGAAAAGTCTTAGTAAGCCTTACTCCAAAAAGCATTTACTTCTAAGTTAGAAATGATTTTCTATTCCAGACAAAATGCATGTTTAAAAGGCATCTCATTTAAGGATGTCTTAAAGATGTCTTACTCACAAAATCTTTAAGACTTATATGCAAATATCGCATCATCTAACCGATAGATTGCTTTTAATGGGATCCGTTTCTTGTATGTAAAATATGATGTACGTAAAATATGATGAATGTATAAGAACAATATATGTATAAATCACGGTACGGCACAATTTGTATCAGTTATATCGTGGAGTCCACTCTTAATAAAGTGGCATGCTTTTGGATTAATACCTAGACAGCACAATGTCCAAAATCTGGACATAAGACATCTTTAAGACGTCATTAAGATGTCATATCATAAGACGTCTTTAAACTTTTGTCTCGATTTTGGACATTGTGCAGTCTGGATAGTATTTTCATTACTACAAGCAATGCTAAGCTTTTCTTTCATATTTTTCTTCTTGTTAACGCATTACCGTATTACTAATTTTTATTTTACAATATGTCTAAAGTCGTCTAAAATAAAACTTTGTAAGACGCCTCAAAAACGTCATAAATCAGGATCTAAGACGTCACAAAGATGTCTTTCTGATAGTTTTATAAGACGTCTTTAAGACGTCGTAATGTTCTCTGGGACAGCAGATGTTCGATATGCCATCCATTCATTTCAACACACAATTCGGCACACATTCTCATTGAAGATCGAACATGTTCAAAAATTCTAGATTTATTTCAGACTTGTTTACAAGAATTTTCAACTTTCTGTATCAGTTTATCCAATATGTCAACCGATGTGGCATGCACTATGCTCTTCAAGTTTCTCCATAAATAAGAGTCTAACGGATTTGAATCCGATGAGCGAGGTGGCCATGCAGGTGGACCGCCACGTCCTATTCACTTATGTTGAAAACTATTTCTTTAATGTTGTCTAAAAACAATCATGAGGAAATGCGCAGGAACACCATCGTGCGTAAACACAATATAAATTGACATAATGAATGAACTGATACAGAAAATTGAGAACTCTTGTCAACAAGTACGAAATAAACCTAGAATTTTTGAACATGC
Organism: Temnothorax unifasciatus; assembly: GCA_030770225.1. NCBI lineage: Eukaryota > Metazoa > Arthropoda > Insecta > Hymenoptera > Formicidae > Temnothorax > Temnothorax unifasciatus. The sequence goes on along the minus strand of JASTWK010000485.1, from coordinate 23,537 downwards.
TAGATCTTCAATAAAAAAAACGCCGAATTATGTGTTGAAATAAACAGAGGGTAATCAAACATCCACTGTAGAAAATGCTTTATAACTCAGAGATAAATGGTTTTTGGAGTAATGCTTACTAAGACTTTTCGATTTGTTTTTTCACAAGTGCTCCTAAAATTGCTCCTAAAATTTGGTTACACATTTTTTCAACACTTTGTATAAATCCAATCGCTATTATTATATTACATTACTATTACTAAATATCTATTAGCGAATTTAATAAACAATATAATAAACAATTTTTGTTATTTTAAAAATTTTACATAAACTTCAAACGTGTAACTCATATATATTCATCTATTTATCTCAATATTTAAAAAGCTGCATGTTATAATGGAATTATAATGGGATTATAATGTGTAATTTGACTTTTCGACGACGACTCACTTGGTAGCGACGGAAGGCATTGGTGCTTGACTTAGGTTTCTCTGCAGAAAGTCGATGCGGTGGTGGAGGGACGGGTTCATCGAATTGTTACCACCGGACTTAACGCCACCCAGACCCCCGAACGGACCCGTGCAATTCGCTATATTGCTGTTTCCCCTACGAGTAAAACAGAAAATCTTAACACGCTAACTTAATAACTCAATGTAATCATTTGAATTTTTCAGATTATTAAATGTAAACCCGACCTTCAACTTACGACACATGCCGATCATTCTTAGGCGAGATAAGTGATTAAGAGCCGGTTGCTCCAAATTGTTGTTAAATTAACTAATAGTTAAATCATATGTCTATCTTTGTCTAATTTAAAGGAAAAGACATATGATTTAATTATATTAGTTAGTTTATCAACAGATTGGAACCATCGTCCTCTGTTCGTGTTGCCTGCCCTGCACTTAGAATCTTCGCTTTCATTAGGCCTGTTCTTTTTAGCTAAACTTCTTGCACATTCCATCTTTTCTCTTTTTCTCTCCAATGTGAAAAGAAAAACAGGGAAGATGAACCGTGCAAAGAAGTTCAGCTAAAAAAAAAACAGATCTTTTTTTCTCCAACGCCCAGTGCATATTTATCTTTTAATCGTTTTAAGTGCAGGAATTTTTGGGAATTTTAAGCAACATGAACAAATCTATTAATACGAAACATAAAAGTGCACACGCCGTGACATATACAAATGATAACATAAGAAAAGAAAATAATACATAGTATAATTTACAGAATCATAACGAGTGATTTAATATAATTGCACACTATTCATTTACTTAATTTTTATCTCTAAGAGGTTATGTACCTTTGACAGGTTTTAAAATTAGGTAAAAATTGAAATTATTTTCCAAAAATTTCAATAACAAATATTGAAAATTGAGGTCCTGGCAATTATTTTCTTAAAACACTATTTTTCTTAAAACACTACTTTTGATATCAAGAATATTTCAGAAACTAGTGAACCGATTTGCATGCCATTTTTTACAGCTACTTTCAAAACAATAATCTAGTCCTTCACGTACGATTTTTAAATTTATAGTTTAGTTTTTATAAATAAAAGAATAACCGATTTTTAGGTCAAAAATTGCATTTTTCACTACAAATCGCTGCTATTTTTCGAAAAATTAATATTTTCCAAATCGGCTATTAAAAAAAAAATAGTTTTATTCATCTATTATCCAATTTAATGGAAAATTTTTGTTTTTTGTTTTACATGCGAGGGAGCGGAGGTATCTCTGGTACTGCAAACGCCGTTTTTACAAACATCATTCGGGAAAATAGCTGCCAGAAAATAGCTGCTTCAATATTTTTTATAGTTTTTATTGAAATTTTTGAGAGATATTCTCAAAAGACTATTCTACAAAACTTGTATTTTCATTTTTTAATAAAACATAATTTTACCGGCAATAAAAATTCGTTAATTTCGACTTAGTTTTAGACCTGTCAAAGGAATGTAATCCCTTAACCCATTAAATCCTAGGAAACCCCTAAGTGTTTTTTTTTCTGTTATAAATCCTTGAAATTTTTGTTATAAATTACTCAAATAATAATTATATAGATATATAATTATATATTTATTCTACTCAAAAAGGTAGACGAAATCATTTATTATAGTTGAATATTTGTCAATAAAAGGGGTTGTTTTTCTTACCTCCAGCTTTAACTTTATCTTTTCCTTCAGCTACCCCACCCCGTCACAGACTAGATTTTCGGAAAGAGCAACTCTTTTTACCGCTAAATACCAATTGCGGTCTAAAAATTTTGATTAGGGCTCCGAGTTATAAGGACTTAAAACAGAAAAGCACGTAGGGGATTTAATAGGAAAATAATTTTATATAATTTGTTTTAATTATTAATGTGATCAATCACTATAGTAATCTAAACAGCAGGTAAATATACTCGCCAAGGTTGAAGTAACGGGATTACAATTTAACATTTAATAATTGTGAAACGCTATAAAAATTACTCGCGCTGGAGTAATATGCAATATACCTGGATGCGTTAACGTAACAGGCCAGAGCGTCTTTCGGTTGACTGACACTTTCGTACAATATCCCTAGATTAGTCCAAGCAGCTGAATGGGATTTGTCTAGTTGCACGGCGCATATGTAGGCTTGCAGTGCATCCATAGGCTGATTCTGCTGCTGATATAGTACCCCTATACTACACCACGTGTCCGCATTGCCTTCCGATTTTTCCACTGAATTTCTATCGAGCACATGAAAAACATTATTAATTCCCAAGCAAAGAAGAGAAAATTATAAATAAATCTGTATAATATAAATATATAACGTGTATAATAAAAATGTGTAAAAATATATAATAGTATTAAATCTACAATACTTACCTTAATATTATATTCAATATCTTTGTATTACATTGGAAAATTTCTTCTAAAACTTGTAAAACGTCTGTTTTTTTGACTATACTCCTATACAAATATTACAATAAACAGATTATAATAAATAAATAAAAAAATATAATAAATAAAAAATATAATAAATAAAAAAGTATAAATAAAAAATATAAAAATAAATGTATTTTAGAGCATGCGTATATAAAAAGTTTTTTCTTTCAAATTTTGAAAAAAATCTAAAGCATTCAAAGAGAGTATCGAGAAAATTTTGTCTTAATAGAGAAAATGTTTAATTTTATTTTAATTAATAAAAATTGTTTTTTTAAACTGCGCGATGTCATTTTTAAGGAACTTTTCCATTTAAATACAGTAAAAATTCACACACTGTTGTTTATTGAAATTGCAATGCCAGAAAGCCAACTTTAATCCTAAGTTCCTTTATTTGTTGCATAAAACGTCAAATTCGAAGTGTAATTGCAAAAAAGGCACAATTATACATAAATCAAATAAAAAAATAACTCCAGTTAACTCTAGTTAAAATATGTTCCGCAGTCTAAAACCTATTTCTTCGTGTTGCAATTTCAATCGACAGACTCGCATCGATATCATACCTAGCTTTTGGGTGTCATTAATAATGACCCATTACCTGTACGCGATAAACGCCTCATGCACTTTTCCGGAAGCGGCGAGACAACGTCCTAAAAGGTAAAGACTTTGTCCGCTTTTCGGCTCGGCATCGATGGACTGCTTCAGGCAATGGATAGCTATGTTTTGCTTCTGCGGCCTGCTGATGCCCAGCACCGTGCACTCAACCACGTGGTACATCCATCCTGCACGAAAGAACAGATCCGAGTGATGCACGTGTCGCAGTCTCGTCGTTATATTTTCTTCTTTCCCCTGACATTGAAAACTGTCACGTCATTACCTCGACGCTACATGATGAGCTAGAGAGCTAGACTGAATAGACTCTCTCGCAGGTATGGCCCTATTGGCCTTAGGGTTGCCCCCGGCAGCAGTCGTTCTTACACGCTGGCTGCTGGCCCTTCTCTAGGGGGGCTGTCTCGAATTACCCCCCCCTTCCCCTGCAAACATAGGCGCAGCAGCGCGAAAAACGACCCTGGTGCGTAACATGATTTTCACCCTCTCGACGAGACTAAAAAGATCCTAAGTGATTTTCGCGCAACGAGCGCTTATATTCGTCAGTTACCTTTGAATTGGCCGTCGAGTTCCGGGAAATGCTGATTGACGGTAAGATCTTTTATTAACTCTGTTCTCTCGGATCGATTAAAATAATCCAATTTTCATTAAACAAAGAACATAAAACACTGAATAATTATTTAAACCTCTCTCAAGACGCTTTTTTTCCCTTTAGAAGAGTATATTATAGTATTATGTAATATAATATTCCATAATATGTATTATAGTAAAAAAAAAAATAATATTAATCCTTTCGCGCGACCTCAATATTGATGTTGATTTATGGCCGCTACTTCTATATTTGCGCGACGCGTGTTTACCTGTTAATACCCCACGGATTAATCGTCGTGGGAAAAGCGAGGTGTCGCGTCAGCAAGAAGTTGTTATTCGAAACAATAAATGCACGACCGTAAATAGATGAACACGTGGCAGAACCGCACGTGGGAACTGGCCGAGTTAATAAATTCCTCCGATCGGTCAATTTCAACCTAATTACTCTTCCATTTATTCAAGCCTTAATAACTATTTTATTTTAATAACAAAATAAACATGAAATCCTCTTGATAGTGATAAATTAGCAATAATTATTAAGCCTTCGCTTTCAATATTTGTCGTACATTTGTAGTTTATACTTTATTTCAATTCACGGGCGAGGACGTGCAAATTTCGAAATTCTCTCGGAAATATCGCCGACAGTTTGTTCACAAGATTAAAATAATCACCGACACGCACGACATGTACCGTCGCTTCGCTTGCTCCTCTACCTTTAATGTTATTTATTCACCTGGCGTATTTACCTGTCCTAAACGCCACATTCACATATGCGTATTGATTTGCAAATCTACCTGACCTGCCTTTAAATTGGTCCACCTGGCCACAGTCGGATCCCAAAAGCTCGATTCGAGTTGAATCTGTCAGTCGGTTTAAGGCATTCAACCGATCTCTTGGAAAAACTTCTCTCAATAATCTCACGTTTGAAAAGATTAGTTTTCATTAAAAACAAAAACATAGAGTTTTCAAGATTGTATACATTCTTGTCTCTGATCTTCAGGAAAGGTTTCGTCGAAATTTTGGAGGGAAAGTAAAACGTGAAAATAAAACAATTTTTCGCGCATAAACACGTAACAAAATTGTTGAATGCGTTCTTATGAAATATTAACGTCATTGAAATTTTTTTAAATTAAAGCGACTTTTTTACACAATTTAATTCCCTTGATTATTCCGCATAAAAGCATTGAAATAATCGTAAAAGAGAATTAGTTTACTTCTTTCTCTGCTCTCTCTACTTATTGTTAGAGAGATTTACTTCATATTTTATTTTGATATATTTAGATATATAAAATATAAAATATCCCGCAATATATATATATATATATATATATATATATATATATATATATATATATATATATATATATATATATATATATATATATATATATATGTATATATATATATTGCGGGATATTTTATATATGTATATATATATATATATATATATGTGTGTGTGTGTGTTTGTGTGTGTGTGTGTGTGTGTGTGTGTGTGTGTGTGTGTGTGTGTGTGTGTGTGTGTGCGTGTGCGTGTGCGTGTGCGTGTGTGTATTCATTTTCACTTTCAACTTTTACGCACAGAATAATAAAATAAATTAATCGATGTAAAAAAAACGTATCTATAGCTGCATTTAAAAATCACGAATGCTATACATAAATGCTATATAAATATAATTGAAAAAAATTGTACTGTAATTAATGTGTAATGATAGGAGTTGAATTATTCCTTACAGCTATTCAACACACAGCTATTCCCGGCAAAACACATCGCAAGTCGAAAAAGAAAGAGAGAACGTTCCTCCTCGCGGAGGAAAAGAGAGCGGACGAAGAAGGACTATAAGACAGAATTCCAAAAAAAGGGAAGCGGGACCGGTCGCTTCGCCGGGACGGTTCGCCGACACGCGAGGAGCCGTAAACGAGTCGTAAAGTGAATGTCACGTTCGCAACGCTCGCAAACGTCCTCGAGGAAGCGCAGCTCCGAAAGAAGAGAGCAAGACGTGCGGACTTTCACTATGGAGCGATCCGTTCTGAAGGGTGAAAAAAAAAACGCTCGACAGGCCTGAAAGCCCGAGACATACGTCACGTCGGTGTCGCTCGGAAAGTAACATCACGGCGATTAACTTCTCAGAAAGCTCCAAGGACCTTTATTAAGATCTCTTTAGACGCACGAGGGGGAAAAGATTGAAAGAATGTTTTTATTTTAAAAGAAAGGAAAGTATGCGTCTCTAACTTGCCGACTTCCACGATCTGCCTACGTTTCCCAGCCAACAAGAGAAAAAAAAAAGAGATATTGCCACCGCGCGACTCGCCCTTAGTAAAGGTAGCGAAAGGGTGGTTTTTCCTTTGGATCGTCGCGTCTTCAGCCTCACGGATTCGGCCGAAGGCTCTCAGCGGGCCGGCTGCACTCTGCCAAGTAGTCTGCAGACACGTGTATTGATTTATTCCGGGTTAGGGTGGACTGGGGATGAGACGGAGAGGCAACTCGGGGAAGGAGAGAGTGAATGAACGAGGGACAAAGAGGGAAAGAGACGCCGCGTGAATGGGTCAGAGAGAGAGGGTGCGAGGGCTCTAGTTGTGGGAAAACTATCCTTAGCTTCTGTTTCTCTCGTACCTGCCTTACATTTCTCTCCCTTCCTCCCGTTTCTATCCCAGACTGGCACATAGACTACCGAATCGCGACGGGATATGGCGAGGGACATTAAAGTGTCCCCCTAGATCTAGGATCGCGGAACCCCTCCGATATTTTCCAAAGTAACACGGAGTAAGAGTTGCAACGTCGACAACTGTGATATTCTGTTTTCAATTATTTACGTTTTCACTTGATACTTTTTACGAAAACTATATTTTGAAATAATTATACATATCACAATAAATAAATCAAGTTAAAATATCAAAGTTATCAATTTTAGTCATCTTTGTTTTTATTTATTTTTTTATATAATGTCTTAGATAATAATAAAATAAACCAACGACTAATTAAGTATAAACTTCAAACAAAGCAATAATTTAAGAACTATTTATCTAATTATCATAAAATTATCGTAATTTCTAACTTAATTTGGAAATTTAAAAATGCTCTTATTTATAATTAAAAGTTGCGAATAAATTTATCAACGAAACTTTTGTTCTTCTGTTTCTTACACCTCTATCGTAGCCTTCTCTGTATTAAATATTCACAGCCTACTCCTAGGGAATGTCTGAACTTTCAAGTAGAACTTTCCGAAAGTAATATTTTTTTGTTTCATATTCCTCTTTCCACAATACTTTAAATATTTATATATAAAATATTTACACACTCCCCCGAACTAAATAAAGTGCGTCGGAACCTCTAAGTATTTCCGAACAACATCTTTCACCGTCCTTTTTCAATAAGAGCTTCAATATTTACACAAAATATCCTAGCAGGACAATTTGTCTCTTTCCTTCTCCTTAACATCAAATGACAATTTTTATGACGTAAGCGATTGAAAGCGAAGAATTAAATTTTAAAGATGCAAACAGATGATAAAACCTGATTCCTCGTCTAATTTCCAGATTTTGCTTGAACATATTCTTTGTAAGCCAACGATTATTTGCAATGTTTGTCAATTAAATTTTCTTAAAAAGTCTAAATTTTTTCCTCTAAAGCACAACAAATTAATTTATCTTTTTTCTAAGAAACAACTAGGAATCTTAATTAGCAATAGGCTTACCTAGTTGACGGCAGATGTCGGCCTTCAGATGCAACGGCAGGACCCTCTCCTTCAGCAGAGCCTCGTAATGCTCCTTGGCCAGACGGTACTTGCCCTGAACCTCGTACAAGTGAGCAATGTGGAACTTGACTGCAACAAACACACGGAAGACGATTTCTCGGTGAATTTCTTGATAAAGTCATCAGGGTCGGTTCTCTCCCGAGACTAATGGTCGCGAAAGAATTAAATTATGCCGATATACATTCCGTCGAAGGCGAGCTTATCAGCCGGACTCGAGAGAAGAGAGCGGAGATCATCGATCAGGACTGATTCGAGGTTTGATTAATTTGCACTACGTCGATAAAGAGCAGCGAAGCGCGATAAGCACGTGCGCGAGACTGGCGCGCGAGCCATGCTCAGCCGGCTATTTAAAAGCGCGACTTCCGGCGGGAAATTATACATTCCCGCGCGAAATTCTCAGTATCCGAAAGAGAGAGAGAGAGAATGATGATTCCCGCGCGAATCATCACGTGAAAAACGTGCAATTTGGAGTCATGAATCAGCCCAGTATCGTCAATGTGACTCATCCGCGAGAAACTTCTCTACTCAGAAACTTGTTCTACATATATACAATCTATACACGAGATGTAAAGAGGGGGAAATTCCCACGAGGCCTGATTTGTGTGAATATTAATGACAGATTTCCCGATGAATTCGGAATCAGTTTTTTTCCCCCGGGGAAAAAGAAGAGACTGCTGTTAATCGGGAGTTTTTCTTCTTCAAAATTAAAATCCCATTACAACAAAATCCGTGGAAATTAACAAAAAATGTAATCTGTCTCTGTAAAGCTTAGGCTCAAAAGTTTTTGTTTCGATAATCAGCATCACTATCGCGTCACTTTACGAAAGATGTAAATCTCGTCAACTTCATCATTCGTGAGTTTATTGTCGAGAAATATTCAGGTCAATTTTCCAGTTATTTTGATTAGATAAATGCATGTTATTGCCTAGTTGCTAATGGAACCGAAAGTTGGTCACGAGTTAGGGTCGCGCGCAAAAGATAGACAAGATTTAAAACCAGTAAAACTCGTATGACTGTTATAAATAACTTTAGTCAAATCACAAATCTCGTTACACTATCAAAAGAAATATTACTTGTATTAGTAGAAAAGCTACAATTCTCATAACAACAATATACCCACATATTTCTATAAGAGGATAAGATTGCCTTTTTATTGAAAAGGACATATTATTTCGCTCACAGATTCGCTATTATATTCGCACCATTAAGTTGGACCTCTTCATTTGTCATAGTCTACCTTCTTTAATTTCAGAAATAAAATATCATCTATTTCTAAGACATTCTGTGTATACGGAACGTTAAAATGTCGATTAAAAAGTTTCTTGAAGAATTTCTTGTATTAAAAATCAGTCTCAACTTTTTTATTTGACAAATATTAGAGCTAAAGTGTCGAGCAGTTCTTTGAAGAAACCACTGAATACACGATTACGCGGGAAGGAGTTATCTCGCTGACATGAGCATCAGGCAAAAGGCGGTCAAGTTCGGCGAAGGAAAGTGAGCGAGCGATTATAGAGTCGCGATGCGTGGGGTGTCGGCTAGGAATTTTCCGGCTAACAGCGCAGATAAAGGGACGAGCACTTACTCTCGAGCTTAGAGAAGGAGGCAGGTGTGGTGGCATCGATCAGAGCGAGGGTCAGGTGCTTCAAGGCGGCGTCGAACTCAGCGTGGACCTTCAGCATCAAGCCGAGCCGTAGGTGAACCTCGCAGGCCCGTGGAAATCCTGGTTCCACCCACAGCACCTGCTGGAACGCTTTCACGGCCCTGGAACGTAAAAACGGTGCAAGAACCGTTATTAATCGAGCAAACAATTAAATAAATTTTTGTTATATATAATAAATAATAAATTCTTGGATCATTGGAGTGAGTTTCTCTTTTCTTTTTACTTCTCGGTTCTTTTTGTTAATTAATATAGGTACCTCCACATTTTTATTATTGAATTTAATTTATCCTTTTACAGGCCAATCGCATTAGCCAACTTTTGTGCCACCATTCCCATGTGAAGCAACCTTTAGAACTAGGAATCCGAAGATGTTCATCCTTTCTGTCCGAGAACATAAGGTTTCTTATTTTATTTCTATTGTAGGTATCATTGGCTGCGTTCAGCAGAACGCAACAGTTTTCAACCGTTTTATGATTCTCTGCTGAACGATTCTAAGCGCACTCAAAGTCTCAACACGTTCACTCAGCGATCGCCATAATTTTCAGCGAACTAAAAGTACGCTGAAAATCTCAAGCAAAACGTTATCACTAAAATAACTGCTTCCAGTGTATTAACATCGCTGAGAATAATAAATATAAATATACATATAAAAATATTATTTATAACGCAATAGATACAGTGGAAACACACAGAAAGTTACAAAATGGTATGTATATATAAATATTAATATAAGAAAATAAAGAAATATATTATAATTATAATTTAGATAAACTCGGGTTAGCACGCATATAACATAGAATAATAAATTAAATCATTAAATGTATACAAAATATGTAATACTTTGATGCATTATACTTATTAATTAAATGTAATGTACCAACTCAAATTATAATATTACTATAATAAAATGTACATACCTTCTAATGATGTTTGTGGTACATCTTATAATATATCATGCATTCCTACTATCTCTTGGTAATTTTCTTCAAAATAATTAATTATTGAAAAAGTTTACATAAGTAGGGGAGTCCGGGGCAAAGTCGGCCCTTTTTTTCGGTGTCGATTTTTAACAACAAAATAAATAATTTTAGTAAAATATAGTATACCATTGTAAAGAGTGAATCCTTGGCTACAAAATTTATATAGGCATTTTTGGTCTACGTCGCTTTGTTCAACCGGTATAGAGTAAAAACGACAAAGGAAAAATCGAAAAGTCAAAATTCCCGGGGCGGAGTCGTGTCTTTATTCTCGGACTGGATTTTAAATAAAGATACATAATTTTGATCATAAAAAATAATAGAATACACTTTATTCATTGTTTTTTGGTAGAAAAATGGAAAACGGAAAATAATTTCAAGAAAATCAATTTTCTTTTTCGCTAACAGTTAAAGCATGTAAAAACAGAGTCTGACGAGCGCACGCACTCATTGTGTGCCTTACGCCTGCACGAAATGCACTGTTTTTCATCGGCTCTGTTTTCTATTATCTTCGAGCATACGCAGCACATATTATTTAGCTTTCTTGACTTCGTTTTGGCTTGGAAACGACTTCGCCCCGAACACAAGTTTTAAGTTTGGTCGCTTATAAAATAATAAAAATCAATAAAAATAAAAAAACTGCACTGGATTCGTGTTCAGTATGCATTACTTTTTAGAATCACTTACTTTGAGATTCGGAGAGACAATAATACTTAAGATATTACAAACTTTCGACGCGGAAGAAATTTTACTTTCGCCCTGCGAAAACACGTTTACTTCGATAAGAATCACAACATGGCACGTAACCTCACTAAACTCCGTTGGTCCCGTGGGCATCATAAGCCGCGCTTACAGTATTAATGACAAGTTCACACATACAGATTTTGAAATAATTGCAAAAACGTCATCGCGTAGTCCATACCACAATACATACTATATGACGTTTTACTTGACAACTGGACGTTTAACATACTTTTAAATCGTTAAAAATTATGGCAACTGCTGAGTGAGCGTGTTGAGACTTTAGGTGCGTTTAGAATCGTTCAGCAGAGAATCATAAAAGAGTTGCAATACTGGTGCGTTCTGCTAAACGCAGCCATATTGTATCACTGAAGATGACTCGAAATGGAGCGAAAACATTTATTTTTGGTATTCATGTGCAATATACATAATAAAACATCAAAGTATATTCACAACTTCTACATCAACCGCTTTACTCTTATTGCCCCCCATTTATAGTTCAAATTTTAAATAAATTGCGTTTTACGTAAGACGCGATACAAGGGATAAAATAGTTGGAACAAGTTTTTCAAAGATGTAATTTGTGCATTTCTACAAAAATATTATTATAAATGTTTAATATACAGAGTGTTTCCTAAGTAAGTACAAAAAATTTAAGGAAATATTCCGTAGCTTATTTTAGGAAGAAAAGGTTCCATAAACATATGCCCTAAATTGCTTCGTTTTCAAAATACCTACAGAGTATCAAAATTATTTTTAAGAAAATGAAAATTTCGAAAATCTGGAAAACGTTTAAAGATATTTTATTCAAACTTGGTATGCGTACATGCGATATTAAGAACCATTTTCCAGTATCGCTGAAACATTTTTAGATCCACCAGAGGCGTGCGTCTTTGACACCCTGTATTTTGAAAACAAAGCAGTTTAGGACATATGTTTATAAAACATTTTCTTCCTAAAATAAGCCACGGAATATCCATTTTTTGTACTTACTTAGGAAACACCTATATTGCACTGTTTTGCATGCAAATTCAATGAGAAATTGCTCGACGATTTTTTAAATCGAGTTTTCCCTTTGCAACGTAAATGTCAAAAAGACTCAGAGTTTTACAGAAAACTTTTCGATCTAAAAGTTTCCCGTAAAACAAATAATCAACAAAGAGAGAGAGAGAGAGAAATTACATTTTTCAATAAATTTCAGATAAACTAGAATCTTAACTCGAGACTTATAAAGATACGAGATGGTATCTTCAAAATAAAGTCTCGCATGAGAAAATTTCATTCTACATCTTTTATTTCTTCATAACGTTTGCTTTCTTTTCCCGTTCAAATGATCCTCCAACTTCGTATAACTAGGTATTTAATCATCATAGACAAATTTATTTTGTTACATTGTTAAGTTATTGTTGCAATCATCCAAGCGAAATTGCTTCGCGCTGCTCTTTGCAGTGCTTCTTGCTATCCGTGAACTTTACACCGCCGTATGCACGCGACGTGGCAAGGTGAACACGCAGGAAGTGGCTAGTATGTAGTCGCTGTCACGCGACAATGTGGCCCCGCGAAAGAAAGGAAGGGGGAGCGGCGATGCGTGTAACAGTAACAATTGTCGCGAACGGCATATCGCATTAGCCCGCGTCGTGCGCGACGGTGATCGATACGCGCCGATCGATCGCACGGATGCACACGGAAAACCGGAAACGAATAATATGCGTGTGCGAGCGAAGGAACATACCGTGGTGACCGGGGCGATGACTGTAATATCGAGGGCTTGTTCCGCGCGATCCGCGATTGAACGGCTCATTTCATGAATCGCACTAAAAAGTATTCTTAAAAAGTGAAAATTACCGTGTTGCAGAACTCTCGTGAATTACAGTCCTTGCGAAAGATTTTCAAGCTACGGTAGATTTGTGGAAAAACGTGAGAAATTAGAGACTGTGTAATTACAATACAATATAATTTTAAAGCAGCAGATAATTTTAAGTAGAAAATATAATATAAATTGTGTAATTACAATATAATGTAATTTTATTATAAAGCAGAAGAATTATAATATAATATAATTATATAGGGGTCGTTCAAGTGAAACAGACTCGGGTTGCTAAATAGTGACGTCACTGGAGATGGGACACCTGCCTAAATATTAGGGGTGTCTATATATAGCACTATTAGCAACAGTGTGATATGTATGTATATTTACTTGTGTACATATTCTAATACTGTCTTAAATTACACTTCACTCAAATAGCTATTCCATGTTTTATTTGGATGACCCTTATACATGTACCTATGTATATATTAATTCTACCTTAAATTATAATTAAATATATAATTAACAATAATAGAAATAATCCGCAATATAAATTGCATGCTTGACAGAAGTCACATTAATCACATAATCACGTGAAAAAGATGGATACATAAAAATTAATATCCGTAAAATTTAATAAAGGAACATTTTTATTTATAATTTTTTGCCCGCCTGAGAGATGGAGTAAAAGATCGTTTTATTCATTTTATTTTATTCGTTTTATTTATTATTGAAAAATATACTTTTCTCGATTATTGATATTTTTTTCCCCTGGAAATTATCCCTGAAAGTTGATGGTACAAAAGTAGGTACCACGTTTTTCACACGTTAACCTAATGCGTTAACAAAGTATCCCGATAATATGAAAACACAAAGTTTACTTTCGTTAGGAAGGGTGGCTGCAGGGGAGCACGCGTCGCACGAGGGTGTGCCTTCGATCGCAATTTTATTCAGAGCGTCGTCGTCGCTGGACGCGAGCCAATGTCAGTTTACAGCCAGGCAAGAGCAACGTCGTCGAAGACGTCACTTTCGTTCCCGTTAAACGACGGTCGTTTGTGACGATTATATATAGGTCACAGCATCAGCATACAACTGAATTACCTTATCTCTTCGGAACTCGTAGTACACCACGTTTCCCCTTCCTCCCTCCGCCTTGCCCGCTTTTTCGCACCAAACTTTCACCATTCTATTCTTATAATTTTTCGTTCGTATAATATACGTTTCTTCTTACACTTTATTCTCGTCTTGCTCGATTTCTATTGTTATATTTTCAGCTTTCTCTCCTTCTCGTTTGTAGTGCGGTTGTTAAGAAGCGGATCGTCTAAAGCCCCCATTTATTTGTTTATTAGAAAAGCATGCCACGACTTTGCGTGTCAGCACCCCTGCGCGGGTCCACGCCAGCTAATCTTCCCTATATCGTTCCAATTTTAGTATGCGCGCCGAAGCCGAAGCCGAAGCCGGGTACGCGTGTCGGCGTTGCTGTATACGTGCATATATACACACTATAGCCGCCTGCATGTGAGCGACACACTTTTCACAGAGCGGGGTTACGGCACACTTTTCCTATCCTAAGCGAGTGCGGTTATGAAACACGAACGACGTAACGTAAGCGCGCGCGGCCGCTTACGATTATCTCGCACGCGCGATAAAAGCCCGTAACAGCTGAGCCGCCGCCTTTCACTAAATGCAAGCTGCATTTTCGCGAGGCGGAACTTACCGGCGAGCCGCGATCAGAAACGAGCAATAAAACCGTGAAGAAATTAAGATTGTCCGGCTCCGAACCCCGCGGTTAATATTCGGCATGATATTAAATACACGATTAATTGGACGCATTCTGTAATGCGGAACATACTCCAAAACCTTATACTTTTCCGCGAGAGAGCGGAATGTATCTTCGCGAAATATTAGAAATAAAATTCTGCGTCGACATCAAATATAATATGAATGAATTATAATCCTTCTCAAATACAACTCCATACGTTATATGTGTTTTTTTTTAATATGTTTTTATACGACTAGTCATAGGTTCTTGTGTCTCCAGGGGACAGCACATTACAAATAACAGTTGGATATTTTTGCATAATATACCATAGGCCTTCATGATCACTTGTAACAGAACTAAAAAATCACAAAAATGGCGCTCGGTTTTTTATTGCTTATTGATTTCTTATATAAATCATATAAATGCTTCCAATGTTACTTTAAATCAATGCAAAACTTTAGAATTAAAACTTTATGGCAAAAACACAAATTGTTCTGATATAAATGCTATTGAACTATTCAATGAGATAAATCTATATAAAATAATATTTTCAGATATACAGCAAAACACTTACAATCCTTTAGTTGATATTTTAAATAAATTAGTTTAAAATGGCTTTTTGAAAATATTTCCCAATTTAACAAAAGCGTTTTAAATATTATTAACTGTGCCAATATAATATCTGTGGCAACTGGTAAAGCAACTTTTTCAAAATTAAAATTAATCAAAAATTATCTCAGAAGTACAATGACGCACACAGACGCGATTATCCAATTTAACAATCCTATTAATAAAGAATAAACTGGCCATCAACCTCGATTACAAAAATATTACAGAAATATTCGCAAAGGCTAAGAGTAAAAAGTGTAATTTTTAATTAATCTTTTTTAATTTTATTTTTACAAAATGCATATTATTAAAAAAATAAGTTATAAAACATATTAATACACTTAATAATACTATATTTTAAAAAAATACAAAAATAAATATAAAAATTTAAAAGTATTTTTTAAATGTATAAAAATATAAAAAGAAAACAGAACCACTAGGTTAGTGCACCATTTGTGGCCACTTTAAGGATTTTGACAGAATAAATGCGTTTTAATTAAATTCTTTTTGTTATGTAACGCTTTTAACTACTTTAATATATTCTAAGAATCTTTTAAATAAGAAACTTAAGATCAGCAAACAAATAAACTTAAATAAATGTTTCAAAATAAAAATAATATTATAAGTTCCGATTTCACCGTTTTTAGCCACCAAAACACCAGTTTTCGCCACAATAAGTACTAGTTTTGGCCACATAATGAAACTAATAGCGAATTCGGGCGCTTGCACTAGTGCACACTGAGTGCACACTAAGGCTTGTTTATAATCTATTCTTATATTTAAAGTCGCTTAAATACACATTTAAAAACTTTTAGCCAATAAACAATCTGTAATATCTATATACTGTACAAATCATTTTATAGACTAAGAGTATTAGATGATCTGTAAATATAATAATTGATTAAGAACAAGCCTTAGTGCGCACTCAGTGTGCACTAATGCAAGTGCCTAAATTCGCTATAAGGTTAATTTCTAATTAAACATTAATAAATAGGTATATATAATAAAAATTATGATTTATTTTTACTGTTAATATTTATTTTTAATAAAATATTATATATAGCATATCATACATAATTTCTATCAACTAATATCAAGAATTTAAAAAATTTATGTATTTTATGAAGGTTTATACGTCATCAATAGTAACTTAACTTCTTTTAATTAAATTGTAAATCAGATATTAAATAAAATTGTAAAATAAAATAAAAAATAAAATAAAATACCAAATAAAATGTAAAAGAAAAATATCAAAAATTAACATTGTTTAAAATAATTCATCTATTAGAGTTTTTACTTCTAAGACTTTCTTGTTTATTAGCAGTTTGTATTTTTTAGCAATTATTTCATTCTTCCTTCTTTCTTTCTCTTGTTTTTTCTTATTCTCTATTGCTCTTTTCTTTTTTTCTGCTTTTATTCTTAAATTTTCTTCTCGTTTTATCGCTAATTAGCTGTTTTCTTTTCTGTCTACAACTGTCTCTAGCAATAATCGCTTTTATCCTCTTCTTTTTTTAAACTGTAACCAGCGATCACTTGTAATCACTGAAGGTAATTGTATCTTATTTATATTTTCTTTTTTGATGACTTTTTACTTCAGGATAAACTAAAATGTTTTTCAAAGTTTTTTCTCTGCTGTTTGAGATTACTGATATTTGCGTTGTTGTACAAATTTCCTAAACATTATTAGTTAAATCATTGTTTATACAATTCTCATGCGGTTCATGGACATTTTAGTTGCAAATTATAAACAATAAAAATATAATATGTGGCATATTTAATTTTTACCTAATTTGTCCTCCAGACATGATATACAACCTCGGTCAATATAACATCGGTGTATAAGTATTTCAAATACTTATACGTACGTCGTATAGGCATTAGGTATATCTACACGAATATTAACAATACACTGGATGATTTGGCCACAACTAGAACACTGCAATAGCCAGTTATGGCCATCCCATGGCCAAAAATGGAGAATTATATTAATACATGATCTAGTTTTTGACACCCATTATTATTTTTAAATAGAAGTCAAATACGTGGTTACGCATTTCGAGGTCAATTTTTAGACTTTCCACAAGCCAATTACACAAACATTACTCACAATTATGTCTTTTACACAATTATTATAACGTTTAACTTATCTCGTATTCTTAACGTTTCCACAAGAAAATGCAACAGTTCACACACTTCGGTTATAAACCGTAGTTTTGTCATAAAACAAGTTCTCTACTCTGCATCGGTGGGTAGCTTGACCAACACAAATACCGTATAAACAAAATCCTTCAATTCACGTAGCGCGAACATGAGTCGTTAACTAAATAATTCGAAAGATTCGTCGAAGTGGCCACAAATTGAGCAGTGGCCACAAATGGTGCACCGACCCTATCCTGTATGTTTCGTTCTCGTTCACTGAGAGAAATTTTTTGCTGTATTAGCAAATCATTTGTCACTATAGCGACAACAAACACTTGGTTTGCTGCGAGAGCTAATTAATTTAGCAATAGTAGCAAACCTTTTGTTGCAATAGCAAAAAGTTTGCTCTCGCAGCAAATCAAATTTTAAATATATTATTAGTAGACTCGTGGAAAATATCAATTAATAATAGATGACAATGCGAGTCAGGTAGTGAAGAAATAGTTACCTCAGCCAGGATTATTAAGTTGGAATACATGTATATATATAATATATACATATACATTTATACATATACATTGTAATTCGTTACTTCGGTAACTATTTCTTCACTTGCGCACCACGTACCGCGCCTGACTCGCATCGTCGTCTATTAATTAAAATCAAATTTTGTTGTCACTTAAATTTTTCTCAGTGTTATGGTTCTGGGTAACGCTAAAAAAGGGAATTTTTGAGACTTTTTTATTTGCCTTTGCAGGTTCACGTTGAGGCGCCTAAGACGACAGTCGCAACGTCACCGAGTCGATACGAGATAATTAATCTTTAGGAAGATAAATAAATAGGGTAAGGGCCAAAGCACATATGACAGTCGTAGTCGTGGACGTAAGTAACGTACAAGCTTTGGCGTATCCTGATCTGTCAGGTCGAGGACTACGACCGTCGTATATCGCTACGCGCGCGCCATGTTAGGTGCTTTGGCCATATCTCCGGTATTTACGCCGCGCGGGGTTTTACGCCGCAAATGTCAGAAAAAATAGAAGGAATGAAGGTACTTGCTCGCAATTATTCTGTTATGTGCCTTTATGCCCATATTATTATTGTGTTGTAATTTCAGTTCTTTACTGTTAATATTAACGAAACTGTCGTGAGTTGAATTAATTTCTCACCGTATAGTAAGAAGCGCGATCTTGTATTACGACCTACATAAAATAATTACTGTAGGGAATATAAAAGGTTATTTCATGATACATAAGTGTAGAGGGATAGTAAATAATGGAATATACAGCAAAATATAACTGCATAGCTCTTGTATTTTTTGTTTAACTTAATATCTTGTGTATCCCTCCGGTTTAGGATATATGGCAAGTTACCATGCGGGATTTATGCCATAGTACAGACACTTTGTAAAACTCGAAATCTCCTATATGTTCTTTTTCCTTCTTTTTTTGAATCGTATAACAATAATCTTTAATGCATCTATCGCTCTTCTATTTTCTTTTTAAAATTTTTTAGTTCTATAATTTGTTTATCATTCTTACATTGCATCTTAATAAACTTCTTACACACATTTTATAACAATTATTAAATTTTATTGCCTTATTTATAAAAATTATTTGTAATTTGTTATAAGGCGTATATTTCACCCATGAATGTCATATAACCCACTCCTCTGGGATATATGGCAAAAATGCAAGGGTTTCTAATTTTTTTTTATTAAATACAAAGAATGAATATTTTATATTTATATTTTTTTATAGTAGTAGACAGTATAAAATTTTTATTGGTATAATTCATTTGCCTTAAACATAATAAATACTCGATAAATTAAGTTTCCCTTAGCTGCGGCGTATATACCGGAATTACCCTAGTAAAAATAGAGCCTTATCGAAAGAGATCGTTTTTGACGCGAAGTTTATAACGTATCGGGGGATAAACGGCGATTTAACGAGAGAGTAGTAAAAAAGACGGGAAAAACGACCACCGTCATTATCATCATCATCACTATCGTCGTCATCCTCGCGATCACTCGAAAGAGCAACGCGGTAGTAAATTCATTCATAAGAAGGTCCATTCATCGCTTCATTCACTCGCTTCGTTTTTTTTTTCGGGGTTCGTTGTCTTCGGCAATGAGTCACTCCTAACGCGCACATTGAGCCGAGCAGAAAGAGAAATGTCAGTGACTCGCTCGTTCCTTGCGAAACGGGTGTATAGCATAGTCGATGTAAAATGTTGAACGAAGAAAAAAAAGAGCAAAAAAAAAGAAAAGAGATAGAAATAATTGCTTGCCTGCAATTAAACGAATAAATTTTATTCGACGCCTGCAACACACACAGCGGTCTTTCTCAAAATAAATAAATTTTAAATTATTAAAAAATTATATACACACGCACGCGCACGCGCGCGCACACACACACACACACACACACACACACACACGCACACACACGCACACACACACACACACACACACACACACACACACACACACACACACACACACACACGCACACACACACACACACACACACGCACACACACGCACACACACGCACGCACACACACACGCACACACACACACACACACACACACACACACACACACACACACACACACACACACACACACACACACACACACACACGCGCGCGCGCGCGCGCGCACACACACACACATATATATTTTTTATCATAGATAAATATATAAATATTTCTGAAAATTTACTTATAATTTTATTCCCTTTTTTTATTTAATCGATATTTCGATTAATCGCTTCGAGCATATTTTTCTCGGGAATCTCTTTATTTTACGTTAAATCGCCTACTCGAAGCTAGTCTCCTTGCTCGGTTACGCTCTGTATAGTGTAACGTAAAATTGGAAGCGAGCCTCGACGGCCGAGATTGCAATTTCGCGTGGCGAAAGTATGCCATAACAAACGCGAGATCGCCGGTCGCGAAATGCGGCCGCGACCGTGGAAGGAGAAGGGTGTAAATGGAGTTGTTAGGGCAGCGTGACTGCGCGGCGGCAGGGCGCGGTATCGTTAAGGACGATCTCTCGGCAAAGCCGGGACCTTCTCATTATCGCACTTCGAATTTCCTGGCACGAGAGACGCCGTCGTTGCGTTGCGTCGCATCGCGTCGCGCTGCACAAAGGGTGCATTAAAATGCACCCTTCGACTGGCCGGCCGTTTAGCACCTCATAAATTAATCGTGAGTATGATCCGCGGCCCGTCGTATCGTTTTGTCGGCGATTTCCTTCGCAGGCGACTGGCGGAGAAGTGCGATTTGCCCCTTCAGTTCCGATGAGTTTCGCGAGTGAATCGTAAAGCTAGATAAATAATTTTATTATAGTCTTCATATCAGATTACGATTACGTACCAAGTTCCTTGAATATCTTAGTCATAAAGTAAGCCTTTCCTTCACAATATTTAATTAAATCTACTTTCTATCTAATTATTAATTTATATTCTACTCTAATGTCGCAAATTATATGGCAGTACTATATCTCTAGGTAAATTAGTTTCTATCGTTTCTAAAATAATCGATTAAATTAGTAGTCATTTGCCGCGAAAACTAGAGATTTCTTTGCCATAATTCATTAAAAGATTATTAAACATCTGTAACTATAATACTGCCTGTCTGTTTACTAGTGTTTGTGAGAACGAATGCAACGGTTCAAAGACGACATTTTCTGTGTAGTTGCAAAGTCAGCTTCAATAATTTCGACATGCCGGAGATAGGCTAGCGTTCTGAGAAATCTTATTACACGATCAGGTATCGAATAAATTCCTCGCCCACGGAGGAAAACCCCCTCGAAGGATAATCGTTCTTAATGACTTCCTTATTACAATTTCGTTATCTTTGATCGCCAGTGTGCGCACGCACGCACCTCCACCGAGGCTCGGACACGCGTCACGCACGCTACAGCACGCGCTGCACCGCATGAGGACTCGATCTCGCAAATAATAATTATTGAGTCGTAAGAAATTTCACATTGTCGTTTTCGCATTATCAAACAATTTTGAGAATATAAAAACATACATAATTGAACAAAATTTGGCTGTTCTTTCGAAAACGTCCGTGATCCGATTTAGGTGAAACTTTGTGAATAGCTTCCTTTTAGATAAAAAAGACATATACCAAAAGGATTTTTTGCGACTCCAAAGTTTAGCAACTTTTTTAACATTTTTAACTAGCTGCCTCTGCGCATACATTTTCCACGCGAAACGAGGTGCCAGATGGGTTTACAACTTTCCACACGTGGAAAGCTCACGTATGTACTTTGGAGGCACACTATGTGTCTAGTTTAAAATAGTGGAGCTCCTCGCAGAGAGGCAAAACCTACTACTTTTACGCATACACTTTTCACGCAAACCGAGGTTTATCCCCACCCCCACCCCCTGCTTTCGGGGGAGATGCGGCCCCTCCCCCGCCTACGTGTGTACTGTTTCTCTTTCTCTCTCTGTCTCTCTCTCTTTCTCACTGCTAATTCTGCGTGTATATTATTATACTATGTGATAGATTATATAAATTGATATCTCAAAAATTATGCATCGTAGTTTACGTAGTAACGTTTCTGATTTTCTGAAGTTTCGCCAATGATGTTTATGTTATAACTTTGACGGGTATGACTTTATGGTTGTTTACATTAGTTGAGAGCGGTTTTGGTTTGTTTCGCGTGGAAAATGTATGCGCGGAAGCAGCAAGTTAAAAATGTTAAAAAAGTTGCTAAACTTTGGAGCCGCAAAAAATACTTTTGGTATATGTCTTTCTTATCTAAAAGGAACCTATTCACAAAGTTTCGTCTAAATCGAAGCACGGACATTTTTGGAAGTTTCGCCAAAAATTCATGCTTCTCACATTTATCTTCGGTGTGAACAAAACTCGACTATTCTCGAGAAAACAAAGCTCATATAAGATTTTCTCCAAATCCCGCAATGAATTAGAGCTGCGATTTACCAGCTTCACAATTTATTATGCTACAAATGTTTGCATTATGAATCTGAAACACACACACACACACACACACACACACACACATCTTTCCTGGAAGCGACGGAACTTTTCTTATGCAGCTTCGAATTTGCGCCACACAGCTCGCGGCGTAACAATGCAATGAACCGGCCGTCTAACGGCGCGGCGGTGCATATCGTCGCGTACGTCGGCAGCTCTCTTACGCAATGCGATAGTACAATTCTCTCCCGTCCCGCGACTTGTGTGCGTCGCCGCGGCCTCATGCCGCGCGGGGCGAATTTCGACACCCACGCGCGACCATTGTGCAGCGCGGGCCGCTAGACAAAAGAGCCTTTCCACCTCTTTGCCATAGCTGGCATAAATTGCCTCGTACATTGCGCCTGACTTGGACGGATCTTTCGCAAACCGCGACGATCTTTCGGGACGAACGTTCGTAAATTTTATTTTTCGAGTTTATTCGAATCATCGTATACGAAACTGCAGTTTTATTACACTCTTTCGTAGTCAAGCGTAAAATTTTGAACATAATAGTTTCTGTAATGACATATTTATAACTTTAAATAACGTTATACAACTTTCTCGTTTATATTCAGGGCATTTCACTTCGAGCGTATTACGACGAGCTCTTTGGTCAACTGAAAACTTCAGATTCAAACTTCAGAATCAAACGGATTACAAACAAAACTACTTTCTTCAGCTGATTTTAAATGACGTTTGCTTTACAGAGAGTTACAATTTAAAGCTTAGTTATAAAAATACGTAATATTAACGATAAAAGATTTAAAAAAAAGAAATCTGATAAGTTATCACTGATAACTCTCCACAATATTTTCACTAAAAAAAATCGATTCTAAGTTTATCAGAAAGTTTGTGTTAAAAGATAATGCACGGGATGAACTGTAAACTGAAAGAATAACAAGATGAAGAAGACGGAATAATGACGCGTAAAAAGCGCGTATGAAATAACACATGGGGTGGTGGATCCCGACATCCTCCCCAAGTCCTGGAACTGAGCCCCTGAGTCGCGGGATTATGACGCCCACGCAG